>APFE030148539.1:80494-112376 GCA_000404065.3 Pinus taeda
CTGAAGCAAGCACCCCGAGCATGGTATGAGAGGATCGATAGCTACTTGATGAAGCTGGGATTCACTAGGAGTAAAGCCAATCCTAAACTTTACTTTAAGGTTGAAGATGACAAGCCTCTCATACTGGTGTTGTATGTGGATGACCTCTTTCTAACAGGTGCAGACCCTCTCATTCACGAATGTAAGAGGAAGTTGGCTTCTGAATTTGAAATGAAGGACCAAGGACTTGAAGTATGGCAAAAGCCAAGGGAAATTTTCCTATCTCAAGGAAAATATGTGGTAAAGATAGTGGAAAGATTCGGTATGATGGACTACAAGCCCGTGACTACCTCGAGGATCTTAACTTTTTGAAGTTATATGGTAGTGATGTCGGACCAGATTTGGGAAATGCCTTTGAGTTTCATAAACTCATTCGCATTGATGTTCTTAGTGAACCTCCGTCCAAACATATGTTTTGCAGTTAGCATTGTGAGCTCATATTTGGTTGAGCCTCACTGGATTGATGCCAAGAATCTTCTAAGATATCTTTGTGGCACAATTACTAATCGATTGAGATACACTTCCGGAAATATGAAACTGCATGATTATTCGAACGCTGATTAGGCAGGTAGTGTGGAGACTCCTCCCGTAGGTGAAAGTCCGTAAAGAGCAGGGAGACTTAGTTGTGGTGACTGTGGGCTAAGCCTCCACCATTGCCCTTAACCTAGCAATTGCCCTCTTAGGAACTCCTTTTCGGTCCCTTGCTGGTTTGAGTTGTAACAAGTGCTATTTGGGAGGTCATTGATCAAATATGGAACAATCAACTCCATAGCTCTATATGTGTAACTAGGTATTTCTTGAACCCAAGGTATCACTGTAAAGCTCAATTGGGAGAAGATTTGACTAGGCAAGTGAAAGATGTATTGTATGAGTGCCCTGAGGTCATGGTCCTTGAGGGGAGTGAGCATCTGGAGATACACCGGTTGATCAATTGTTTTAGTGGAGCCACAGGTTCCTTTGGCAAAAACCTAGCAAGGATTGCAAGGGAAGCAGATGAGTCGGGTAAACAATTTCAATTTTCAAATTCTTATTTTGTTAAATTGTTTATAATTTGTTGAACTAAGTAATTGCACAACTATGCTTTTTGCAGCACACTGGTGAGAGGCATTTGGTAGCCAATGTCCTCAATTACAAAAGTTTGCAATCCAAGTTTTGAGTCAAACTTGCAGTGCTTTTGGGTGTGAGCGCAATTGGTCTATCTTTGTGAGGATTCACACGAGGAAGAGAAACCATTTGGAACAAAAATGGTTAAATGATCTATTCTTTGTCCAATATAACCTCTAGCTAAGACACGACCAATTGTTGAACAAAAGACGTGACACAGATCCCTTTGGGTTGGAAGATATTGATCCAACCTCATATTGGATAGGGGAGACTCGACCAATAGAGTTTGACCTTGATGAGGATATTGATCTTGATGTTGATATGGACTTGGATGCCTTAGGGGCTAACAATTAGAGATGTAGATCCACTAGTACTGGCCCCAAGTCCTCCAGTTGTAGGCACTTCCTCTACTTAGCTGCGACGCAAGCGCATAGCTCATTTATCTCAGTATGTAGCTTTTGCTAGTGCTACTACTTCTACAGTTGCAGTTGGAGATCTTGATGAAGAGGAGGAGGAGCCATGGGTTTCCCTGTCTAGCTCTGATTTATAGTTTGAGCCAGATGATGTTGCCATATCTAGCAGTAATGATCACGGATGATTGATCAATGATCATGTTGATCAATGAGATAGTATTCTATATTAGTGACTTGTAGTCTTGCAGTTATATTGTTTTGTTGTAGAGGCCCTTTAGAGCCTCCTTGGTTATGTGTTTTTGTTTGACCTCCATATGTTACATGTATTGGACAGTGCATTGGGTGTCATTTTGATATAATAGATATATTCATGAGCATACTTTGATCATATGTTGGCTTCACTCTATTAGTCTAATGCTTTGAGTTTGGAGACATGAATGAAAATCCCAAAAATTTGTATTTTTGTTAAAAGTTAAATATTTAATGTACTTTTTACAAAGACCAAGTCATTGGAATCAACTCGTCCGAGTCAGAGTCCGAGTCGAAGTTGACCCTTAGCTAGTGCCGAATATGAGTCCGAGTTTTAAAACATTGATATCATGTTGAGAAATCAATAGGCTTGTAGATTAGGGTAGATTTCTCTTACTTGATAATTACTTGTGAATGTTTGTTGGCTTCTTATTAAGTATTTTTGTTTTCTTCATCAAGCAATTACTAAAAATACAAAAACATGAAGATCACAAGAGACAAAGAACACAAAGATGTAGGCTCCAAGCTAGGGCAAAACCCCAAGAAAATCATGTTTTTATACAATCTGATCAAAGTGAGATATCCAAAACCAAAATTGCCACAAAGACCCAAGTCAACCCTCCTTCAATCCATCCTCAGTGAATCATAGTCAACAAAAGTCAACATTGGTCAAATCTTAGAAAGCTGGTCATCACTTGAAATTTCACCCCCCTGAAATTTCGGGCCTGCAATACCACAGAAAAATGCCTTAGAAAAACTCGCATGTGTGAACAGAACTAGGGCATAAAATAGCTTGTCTTCTCTCTCCTTTTACTGTCCTCTCTTTCCTTCGACTTCGGTCAGTTTTCTTCTTCTTCTTAGCACAGAAATGGAGTGATTGCCAAAATGTGGAGCACGGGTACCAATATATAGTTGTTCGACCATATGAAGAGACAACTTATGGGCTGGCTGACTTGTCCATCTAGAGGGCCAACTTGAGCTTGTGAAGACACTTTGACTCAAATATTTTTTTTTCTTTTCTTCCAAAACGTCCAAATGGGACTTTTACTTAATGACTCATAATACATTTTTCTTTTTGACTCAAACGACCTTATAAGCATGAAGAACATGCTTTTACTAATAAATAATAAAAATATATTTTTCTTCTATTTTATTTTACAAGAAATAAATATATTGATAATGATAATTATGAAGACCGAACCTAGTTACATTTCCAACATTATGGACATCATTTTTAAAATTTTAATGTCTGAAGAATATGCTTTATTTCTTTTATCAATTTGCAATTTGCACGTGTGAACAGAACTAGGGCATAAAATAGCTTGTCTTCTCTCTCCTTTTACTGTCCTCTCTTTCCTTCGACTTTGGTCAGTTTTCTTCTTCTGCATAGCACAGAAATGGAGTGATTGCCAAAATGTGGAGCACATGTACGAATATATAGTTGTTCGACCATATGAAGAGACAACTTATGGGCTGGCTGACTTGTCCATCTAGAGGGCCGACTTGGGCTTGTGAAGACACTTTGACTCAAATATATTTTTTTCTTTTCTTCCAAAACGTCCAAATGAGACTTTATTTAACGACTCGTAATAATTTTTTCTTTTTTGACTCAAATGACCTTATAAGCATAAAGAACTCGCTTTTACTAATAAATAATAAAAAATATTTTTCTTCTATTTTATTTTACAAGAAATAAATATATTGATAATGATAATTATGAAGACCAAACCTAGTTACATTTCCAACATTATGGATATCATTTTTAAACTTTTAATGTATGAAGAATATTCTTTATTTCTTTTATCAATTTGCAATTGCAAACTACAATGTATGTTTAAGTTTCAACAATGACAGTGATCATTGAATATTATAAAAATATAGAAAGCATGATATATAACACATCAACATCAATGAACAGATACAACTCTATGAATTAGAATCTTGATCACTATATATATATATATATTGATAAATGTATATAGCTGGGCCTAAACAGTGAACCTCATCCGAACTTCATTGGAAAATTTGAATTCAAATCAAACTTAATCCTTGATGATACCAAGCTCCAATTTAAACCATGTGACATAGTTGCTGAGTGGTGAGTTCAGGGCTGAGTCTTACCCATTGACGAGTACTTGGCCAAGCTAAGATTCGGCAAGACTTGCAGGCTAAGTCAAATTACAATGCTTCATACCAACCAAACATTTGTAACTTTGTTCAAGATGGAAACATAAGTTTCATCAAATTTGGAAGAATCCTCTTCCAACTCTTTACAAACTTGATTGAGTTGCTTCCTTAGTTGTCATTCCTTAGCTTGATGTCCTTTTGTAACCATTTGCTCCCAACCCTTCAGAATCTTCTTGGATCAGTGGGGATTCAATTGTCTTTGCTAGTATCCTTTATACTATCTAACAAGTATGCTCTAGAATAATACCCTACATCATGCATTTTTCTATTTTAGTGTTACTTTCGTGTAGTTTCTTAACATTCTTTTTTTTGTTTGAAAATTCTTAAAGCTCAGGCCTGTACTTTTGTTGATTACTGCTTCTGGCAAAAGCAGGTGTTTAGTACTGACATTCACATTGTGTATCCTTGTAATTTCTGCACTTGTACATCCTGTACATAGTTATCATTCTGCAAGTATAGGATGATTTTAATTACATACATTTTATAGCTTCAACTGTCATGATGATGACCTACCAAGCTACACTAGTGCTTTTTTCTGTTGTCCCTTTTGAAAGGTAATTTTTAAAGCTCTCTGTTAAATATTTGATGGTTCTAAGTTCTAACCAATATGCATGGATATGATTGTTGTAAACAATGATTTCATGACATAAATTGAACTCTAAGCTTGTTGGTTAGGGCATTGATGCGTTTCCATACAATGAAGATGGAGGAAATAAACAAGATCATCAAAGAGCTTTGGCAACAAACTTATCGTGGGCAAGACATAGATAATATAAGTATTCGTTCAGATACGGAAGGTGCGGGCACCCGATCTTATAGTTACCGGGTGAGTGATATTACATTCTTCTGAATAGAACTGGATGCATAGTAAGCTCATCATGTGTTTTAATGATAAACTATCTTTTTGTAGGTTGTGATGCAAACTGGTGATGCTGAGTTGGAAATGCGAGGAAGATGCAGTGCTGGTCAAAAGGTTTGTGGTTGGTGGATAGTTTTAGAACAGAAGATTGTGCTAATAGCTTAGATGGTTTGGTAGTGTTCACATGTCTGGAATTAAATATTTCTGCATTGATTGATAGGATAAAACCTGAAGACTGTGAAACTGAAGCCTCTGGCTCAAGGCTTGCTTCTGCACAGGAAACATTTTCACCTTGCCAGCTGTAGGGAAATTCTTCGGAAACATTCTAGAAGTTTACTGTTTGGAATGCCTGGGAATTGTTTCCTGGCAGATCAAGTATGAAAATGTCCTTTCCATACACTAGAAACTGTTATTTTTTATTTTAAAACAAACTTAGGTGTGGGTGGTCCTCACCACTTGGAAACTAAATAGAAAAGGAAATAATTAATAGAACAATAATAAGAGAAGTTAAAATTATGAAATTGCAAATGTTTCGTCCCATACATTTCTATTGACAATATATAAAAGATTTTATTCCTGTTGATATATATATGTTTTGAAACTTCTACCCACATCCCTGTTCCAGGTGATGTAGCCGGACCCTGAAGGCATATGCAGGACGAATGGAGCTAGATTAAGGTTCACACACGAACAATATTTGCTAATAGGATTTTATATACTTTTTTAATCAAAAGGGTAGTGCACAAGAAATTTCCCAAATAAATCTCACTACAACATCAGGATAGAATATGTTCAAAATAAACTGAGTGCATAGATTGGAAATTTATTGAAGGTGGTGTACAATGTGGCAATTTAGCAAGCCATACTGCAGCAGTACAGCTAATGTGGTCAATCATATATCTCAAATTAGCAGTGGCGATAGTAAGTTTCCACGGTCTCCCAAATGCTATTGTTGTCAAATGCATGCTGTTCATAAGTGCTTGATGTGTAGTCGTGAACTGCCGTCTGACGCCTGCTTTCAATGAGTTTTTTCTCCTTTCGAGGCTCATACCTTCAAATTTGTAACTATTCTGGAGGGGGTGACATTATCAACGAATAATTTGGTAGCTTTTTCAGCTTCTGTTTGTCATGTAAATTAAGTCGTAGTATATAGATAAAACCCAAATCTATATTCTGTAATCTATTGGTGCAATTTGGTGTTGTAATAATAATTATTGATTTCTAACATGATTTATAATTGGTTGGATGAAAACTATCTAATATCAACGTATGCTCTTGCATCAAAAAATCCATAAAACATAGACAATTTGATGAACAAACACAATAGCACAATAATGATACAATATAATAATAGATACTCATTCAATCTTATTATCTTAGGCAACAAAAGGAACACATTAGCAGAGAATCTAAAACTTTCTGCATGATTTACAAACTAAATACAGGACATGTTAATAGTTTCCAAGGGTAATAACATCCCGTTATGCAGTGGGTTGGCTGTTGTACATGATCATCAAGCTGGTCTGAAAGCTAAGATGAGAGAGTCTGTAAGGAGCTAAGAAGAACTCAGAATGGATCCTTGTGCCATTCAATGAAAGTGAGAAATGAGGTCATGTGTAGCACATAAACATCATCCAATTAATCTGGAATTGGAGAAATGTGATTACTGGCATTGGAACTGAATAACAGAATGAAGCACATGAAGGTTGATGAATTCACAGGAGTAGAGATGCACTCTATGATTTTCACTGAACTAATTAGGGACCAGGGTGAATCATCCTTCCATATTGACATTCTGGTAACCTTGAAGAGGTTTATGAAACTTTACCCATGAATGAGTTGGGGAAACAGAGACAACAATATTGAGTATGACTTGTAGATATGTTCTTCTGCATAGTTCATTTGTTCAGCTGATTATATGATGGTGTTTTGCTGCTGTTTTGCATGTAAAATATGTATCTATATACACAATCACGTAACTTTTTATTTATTTATTTTTTAGTTCATTTTTCAAGCAATATTTCTGAAATCTTTGTGCTTTTAGGAGGAGAATAATAATTAGACTTCGAATTTACAGTGAGTTTGTTATAGTAGACTGTAGAATTTTGTTACTAATTACTTTGTATCTCTGATTTATTCCTCCCATTGTTGGGAAATGAGGAGGAAGCAAAGGAATATTGTGTCAGTTCTGATCTGAAAAATAAATGCTGACATATTCTAAGCAGCTTTAATATTTGTGTCAAAATCAAAGAAGATTTTTTTCTATGTGAGATCATGGCATTTCTAGTTGATCAAGGTTATTGGTAATCATATTATATATTCAGCCAGTATCCATGTGTGTTCACAATATATGTATGCTGGAAAGACCTTAAAAGTTATTTTTGCTTTTATGTTTCAGAACATTTCTGAAAATTTTGCAGTTTTCCTCAGGTGCTGGCCTCCCTTGTAATCAGGTTAGCATTGGCAGAGACCTTTTGCCTGAATTGTGGAATTTTAGCACTTGATGAGCCAACTACAAACCTAGATGCACCAAATGCAGAAAGCCTTGCCGCTGCTCTCCTGAGGTAACTTACTCCTTATGTGTGTACTTATTGAAGCCAATGTGAAGATCGAAGGTCTTTGTTTCATGTATTTTATAGTATGCACTATATTGAGTCTCAAAAGTCTTGTTAATATGCAGGATAATGGAGGATAGAAAGGCCCAAGAAAATTTTCAACTGTTAGTCATCACCCACGATGAAAGATTTGCCCAGCTAATTGGTCAACGTCAACATGCTGAGAGATACTACCGCATCTCAAAAGATGAGCAGTAAGTATCAAATATTCACATTGTTGAGATAATAATCAAGTTTCCACTTTCACAAGCTGACTTTTTGTTTGCTTTATAAAATTGCTGATTTTTTGCTTTCATTTTCAGTCAGCACAGCATAATTGAGGCTCAGGAGATCTTTGATTGAATACTTGTGGTTATTACTCCTTTGTTTGTTGGGATAGTGGTTCCCGAATGACAAATATGGATACTACCTTGCTTTGTACTATAAACAAAAAGAAAATAATCCATATTCTGTTGTTAAGTGTTTGGCATTCCGTTGATTGTCACCAGTTGGACCTTTGTCCACTCAGTCGGGTGACTAGTTAAAAGTCAATAGGAGCCTGCAAATAGGTCAGTTGGTCAGAATTGGCCAAAAAAATGTGGAACTGCTTAGTTAACTACCTGTCTATAGTCTGACTAAATGTAGTTAGTGTGGAAGGGATTCTGTCCCACTTATATAAATTCCTTTTATATAATACAATATATTCCATTGGCGGTGCAATGATGTGTCGTGTTGGATTGTCTTTCTTGTAATAAATGTGTCAGTTTTTAGTAATGGCTTTCAGTATTTAAGTACATAAGTAACTAGATTACCGAAGAGTGAGGAGCCAGGATACTCCATTTACTCTTTTGTGCTTTGTTCATTACTTTCACTTTCTTGTAGAAGCCCATGCATTTGCAGGTGAAGATGAGCTTAAGAAACCTTGGCTGTGTTAAAATCCATTTTCTTCTTGTTCGTTTCCAATATCATTGAATGCTCCCCATATATCTTATTTGGTTCACGTAACAGAAGTTAAGTAAATATTGTCCTTTTGTTGAATAGTCCTAAATCACAATAGTTGGTTAAAGGGAGGATGGTAGGATCTTTGAGCATGAACATCAAAGTTACCAAAAAGTGGTGTGGGAGAGGGTGTGAATGAATTGGGTTCAAGAGCAACAAGTTATGAAGATTTCAGGAATCTATATTTCATTAAGTTGTATGGTTTCAGAATTATAAGGATTTAAGACATAAAAGAGCTGTATTAATCATGGTTTTACTAAGCTTCAAGAGGGATCATAATAAAAAAAAAAGTGTAAACCTCTTGATGCTTAAAAGATTCAAGGTTAAGATCGATTTATGCTAGGTCAATTTTTAATTTATCTTTTAGGTTAGCTTTTAATGTTGTTTAATTTTAATATTATATATATAGATTGTGAATTTCTCTTTTTTCACAATAAGGGTATGACATCATTTTTTTCCTGTTTTAATTTAGGCACATATGTTGTTTGACATATGATCCACCCTAAGCTGTAAGGTCATCTCTGTCACCGTAAAATCAAAATAAACTTATCATAGATCACTAGTTATGATAAAACTCATCCATTTCCCAAAATACCCCCTGCCCCCGCTCCCTTTTGACACAAGGTTGATCAAAGTTTTCAAATCCCCTTCAATGATCACTTTTCCAAGATTTAGTGATCTCACAATATCAATACAAATCACCTCAGCCCCTTCAACCTTGTTATTTGTAGCTTCTTTCAAGAATTTGCACCAAATCTGCTTGACTTGACCTTCTTGATCCTAGCCAAAAATGGCATCAACTCTTGCAAACCTCAGGTTACCTTTATAAGTTCCATCAAAATTGAACTTGAACCAACCCTTTGGAGGAGGTTCCAAAAGTCCACAAATATTGGGAGATGGATCAATTCAATTCAATTTGAAAGGGTGGAGATTAAAAGCCTCCAGTGTTAGTATTACCTCTTCATAATGAATTGAAGAATGGGGAGAGATCTAGTGACTTCTTTTACTTCTATTTTAATCGATTCACATACTTGCTCATTGGCCAAATTTCTCCCTTTCAAAATTCTTGTGTTCAAGGCTTTAAAAAATTAAAAAATCACATAATAAAGCTAGGTGCATTTTCCCTTATATCTGGATGAGTTTTCCATGGACCAAAACCCCAATCTAAAAATAGGATCTTTCATTGGTGTTTCTCAATAACATGTCTCATTGGTCCTATATATTTGCTACAAATTCACATGACAGTTATAGGTATGTGCTGTTTTTTCTTTTCTTTATTGCAACATGGACACTTGATAGGTTCTTAAATCTCAAGTCTTCCCCTGAAAGAAAATTCTTTCAAACCGAAATGGAAAATGTTGCTGCTTTGATCCACATCTTTGGATGCACAATTGTCTTCCAAGTTCTTAGTTTTTGGGGAGACTTGGTGGGTTTCAATCCCCTTAGACAACCTCTTTTTTACATAATGTTTCCCATTCTTGTTAGCTTCCCACTCGATATTGTCTTGAGCATGTATGCACATAATCCATCTTTTACACAACACTTTTGCGATATCTTTCACTGAACCAAGAAAAATATCCTTTAACCACGAAATTGTGTTTTTCCATCTTCTAAAAGGGTAATCTTTGCATTGCTCCCAACAATATTTAACAAGAATCTATCCTAATGCAAGGGAGTTGTCTTCCCTATCTCCTAGAGAGAGGAAACCATTCCACAAAAACTCCAAATAAGCATTGTGTTGAGAAATTTATAGGGCAATGATTAGAGTGATTTCTCTTCTTTTATAAATGTTTGTGATGTCATTTTACTTATCTTATTAGCTTCTATTATTATTATTATTATATGTTTTTGTATCATCAAACATCTACCAAAACAAGAAGAACAAGAACACAAAATATAAGTTGCAAGCAAGTGCCAAAACCTCTCTTGTTGAGAGGAAAACCCGCAAATCTCCTCTTCCTTACAGATTCTTCAATTGACAAATTCCAAGACATTTAGACCAAGACCAATATCCTTTATAAGACCAAGTCCAACCTTTTCGGATGATGTTCTTCCTTGTCTAACTCAAACCCAGTCAAATCTCTTCGAGTGACACAACTTTGACCTCTTGCTGCAAAATTTTAGTCTCCACTGTAGACCTGAAAATTTTGGCCCTCCTGTAGTTGATGCTGCCATGTGTGAGTTTCTTTGAGCCTCCCAGGATGTCCTTAGACCTTTTGTTGGCTTTCTTTGACTTCAGGAGCTTGAGGATGGCTTCTTGTGACCACCTTACTTTCTCTTCTTCAAGAACAAACTTGTAGACGAAAACCCTAGATCTGCTGCAAAAACCTTAGCCTTCCTGTGCACGAGTGAGAGAGAAATAGCCCAAAACCAAGCCTTCTTTGTCCTCTTCTTCCTTCGTTGTGTTCTTCATTCACTTGGATGAGTGAGAGAATGAATGTGCTTTAAAGAGGTCAAGTTCCCTCTTTTATATAGGCTTCTCAAAGGTGGGCACGGCTCCTCAAATTAGGCTAACATGCCAGCTGCTAGGCTGACTTGATCTTGGAGGTTATTTTGACACTTTTAAACACACAAATATTTTTCTTTACAAGTTACAATGGGTCCGAAGGGGTATTCAACTTATGACAATGACTCGTTTTGACTTCTTGACCTAGGACAAATTGTAGAAGCACTCAATAGGTGCTTGACCTATAAAATAAAGACCCTGAGCATGAAACCCAAGGTCCAAAAATAATAACAATAATTTTTTTCATTTTACAATATACAAGAATCAAAAGTACATTTCATATTTATGAAGACCGAACCTAGTTACATTTTTCAACACATTGCACCTTCCCTAATCTCTCAAAATATATGCTTTTAGATTAGTTCCCTACTTTTGTTCATGTTGTTACATATAGATGAACCTTTGGAAATTCATTATTTCACCATATCATGGATCTAGGTTACACATTTTGGCAAGAGAGCGAGTCTTTAGGTGAAAGAAAGAGCACGCGATCAAGCAGTTTAACGGCCTATAAGTGGTCGATCAAGCTTCTTGAGCGCTAAGAAAATAGATTTATTAATACATTCGAATTGAAAATTTATGCCTAGCGTTTAAGCTCTCAACGCTTGATGCTCGATTGGGCTTTCGAGGTCTTAAAATACACATTTTATGCTAAAGATTATTAGGGTAGACATAAGTTTGTAGACTAGCTTGGTTGCTAATGCTTCGTTCATTATATCTAGCCTCTCAAACCCAAGCCTTTTGTGACTTGGGTCTTGTTTCCTCTAACAATGCTTGCAGATACCATTTTTTTAAATCAAGGTTGCCCCCAATCCAATGAAAAATTCTAACAATTCATGTTATGGTTGTTATCACTATTCAAGTCACTATCAAATAGATGAAAATTAAAATAATAAGAATGGCAGCCAAGATTATATTCAATTCCTTTTTCGAGTGAGTGATAGGATTTTTATGTTCTCAAGATTCCACTTTTATTTATTTGTATTTTAGATGTAATGATTTTCCAATCAACTCCTATTTCATATGATAGTGAACAAGAAATAAATATATTTGCTGAGAAATTTCTTCTTCCATAATCACAAGATTTCTATAATTTTAATTTGATTCTTGAAATTTTGCTTTATAAAAATTTAATTTTACTTCTCTTTACTTATTTCTTGCCTTGTGTTAGCACTTTGTGATTTCCTTAGACTAAAAAAGGAATTCCAAAGGTAACCACATACCATTTTAGGCTAGAATCTAGCCCTTCTAGCCTAGAGAGGGCTCTCTCACTTAGGTTCCTCGACAAATATGATATTAGGCTAGGTAATAAGCTCAACAAGGTTTGATTCTTTAAAGGTCTCTTGATGAGAAAAGAGATAGATCCATTAGGCATGGAGTCATGTCAAATCATTTTTTTTGTCCAGTGATATGATGGAAAAGGAGAGGGTTTCTCCACAAGGGCAAGGTAGGTAGTGTTGGTGGTGGAATTTAGGTCAAATTGTTGTAGGGGGTGAATGTAGAAAAGGTGAAAGACAACACGTTAGAGCATCAAACCATGGATGAAAGTTAAAATGTTGCTCTAAGCTAAAAACATTGATAACTTGGCAAAACTAAAACAAAGCACCATTAAGATGAATTTTGAATCAAACATTTGGTTTTTCCCAAGCAAAAAGATACACATTTAAGGGATGTAAACACACAAGATAACTTACAAGATCAAAAAAGTATAAACTACCAAAATTTTGACAGGAATCCCTATAAATCACCTTCTATTTTATTCATTCATGGAAAAGCTTTTAGAAAAATACAATGCACAAAAGTCTTTATTCTCTAATTTAACCAACATAACCACTTACAATGCTTTTGATCTCTTTATACATCATGAAGGATTCAATGTCCTACCCTAGGTGGTCGAAGTCATTGACCAAAGCAAACTTCTAATTAGATACATCAAAAATCAAGTGCATATACTAAAAAATAAAAGTAGTTTTTCTTACAACTAATCCAAGCCTAAAACATCACTAACTTGGAATATTGACATATAAACATTAAATACATCTGCTACGATAAGTTTCCACCTATCTACATGATCTAAACCACTTTTAGAAGTCAATAATTCAAAATTTGAAATGAAAAGCATTGACTGCCCAGACTCACAGTGATTAGCCAATTTCGCAGCAAAATGAAAAAGCCTCCATGTTTTGTACGGTTGCAACTCCTTTCTATCAAAATGAAGCAAATGGGTATGCTTCAAATGCCTTTATGATGGTGTTGAACCTCTTAAGTAAGATTCAAAATGCTTGCAAACATCCTTTTGACCTATTCCCCATTGTCGTAGCAAGACTATCTGCATTTGCAACGAATCCGAAAACTAAACATATGGTGACTCTTTTCTTAATATAAAGTGTTGGAAACATTAATGTGGATGTTGGAAACTTCATATAACTCCCCTTACGACGATCAAACCTTCAAAACTTCATTATCCCACCAATACCAAAGATTATACAAACTTGCAGCAAGTCCTTGTTGTGGTTTACAAACTTCACAAAAACTAACTTATTTCTGAGCAAAAGGAAAAACTTTAGAACTGAGTGGTACGTTCCTGTCGAAGATTCACCTTTGTACTAGCCTCTGCAAGTATGTCCAACTTACCTCTCTCTCTTTCTTCTAGATTGCTTGGCCTTAGTGAGCTTCTTTTTTACCAATTTGAGCCTTCTTTTTAACGCCAAGTTTTGTACATACAATTTTTTCACTTGACTATTCCGAGGCAAGATCTACTTCGATGTGTATTTAGCCTTGTCAAGGACAGGTTCAACAACTTCTAACTGCCTAAACAAATACAACTTATCCCTGTGATCTATTTTTGCAAGCTAGTCCACCTATTATTGAGGTCGTTCAAGTTGTTCCAGTAGCTTCTAAAATTCTTTATGCTCATCAAAAACCAGCTTCTGTTAACGTTGAACAGTGTCCTTTGCTTGCATTTTCACATTGGCAACAAACCTAGTTCTAGGTCTCATTGACTACTCAACTGTTTCCTTTAACTCTTCAGCATCAATGACCAATTTTCCTTTTCCCTTGTCAGCATGTGCTTATGTTTTCTTTGATGGCTCTCCTTCACTAGGCTGAATAGTTTCTTGTGACTTTTTATGCCTAAGTTCCCTATTCTCCTGCTGCAAGTATGCTATTGTCAAATGGGCCTTGTCCAACTGATCTTGTAACTCTCCAATCTTTTGGTCCCTTTCATCAATTTCCACTTCCTTCTGTGTGCTCTCTGATTCCATAACTTGAATAGGTGAAGATGGAAGATTTACAAGAAATCTCTTGGTTGTAGCTCTTGTTCTTGGTACCCTTGCCACCTTTTTTACAAGAAATCTCTTGGTTGTAGCTCTTATTCTTGGTACCCTTGCCACCTTTTCTACCTTAGGTGAGAAATGTAGCTTCTTAGCACTTTTCTTATCAACTGATTTGTTTTTAGTCAAAAGTTTTTTAACTGAGATTATTGTTGTAGGTGAGGCTTATTTAATCACAATTGATAAGAGTGTTTTCCTTGGTTTCCTGGTTGTTTGAAGATTTGCTACCCATCCCAAAGAAACTAAAAAATCCTGCCGTGACTGCTTCTTTTCAAGTGCTTTCATTACCAACAATTTAGCTAACGAAAAATGAAACAAATTGGCTTCAAGTTGATTTCCTTTTGTTTGAACTCAGTCAGCGAGCATACATTGACTCCTAAACAAATAATAAGGAAGATTCAAAGATTTCTTGCTAGTAAAATGCATTAAGAGCTTATTGTGATTGTGATACACCTTATTGAACCTTCCTTCACATGTGAAGTACCTTTGAACCACCTCCAACATTTTACTATGGTGATCTTGTAAATAACTCTTTGGAGCAACAAAACCATACCCTTTCTGAGGTTTTGGCTTGAGAAAGTCTTGGAAATCAACCAAATCAAAATCCATACCTTTGAACCATTCCTCTCCACTCAAAGGGATTTCAATGGCCTGAACTATTGATTGAGTTGAGACTGGGAAAGTTAGACTTCCCACCTTTGCTTGCACACCATCAAAACCCCTAGCAAATTCCTTTGTCAACTGTAAATGATACCTTTGAATTTTCTCACAGAATCTCACACACACTACTTGTTCAAAAACCATTATGATGGTTGGATCTGCATTGATGGTTGTGATATCATGTGGTTCAAAATGTACAAGTGCTCTCCCTTTGTGCTTTTTGTCATCTGAAGTTGACAATTTCTCTTTTGCAACAATGAATAATTTTAGGTTTATGAACAAGTTATTTGTGTAACAATGGAGGTGTTATGGTATTTAAAATCTTATTACAATGACTTAAGATATAATCCAACAATTACACCAAAGCTTGCAATTGCATACTTTCTCAGGCAAGCCCTACAGAACATGGAATTTCATAATTGTTGGCAAGAATTTAAACTAGGGACAGTCGGAACGCACAAGCCAAAAATGCAGCGCTGAAAAAATTTGACTTTTATAACATTTTTTAGCATAGACTTTAAGTGAAACAACTTTGTTAATAGTTTTAAGACCAAGGCACCTATTGCATGCAAGGGCTCACACAACAGAAAGGTGAATTGACAGTGAGAAAAGAGGGATATGACCCATTGTGTGGAATCACAGCGGATTATGATGAAAACAAAAAGCAAAAGAAGAAAACACAATGAATTTTAGAAGAGCAACGACGGTAATTTTATCCTTTTTGCAAGCTTTAAATGGTTTATGTTGCCTTCTATATGAAATTTTAAAGTTCTTTCAAGGCTGAGGGATAAAGATAGAGCTATATTTGCACCTATGAGGGAATTTTGACCATCAACATGTGAGAATTTGAGCATTGTGTGAATTTGCGGTGCCTCTGCCTCCCTTTCGCAGCGAACGAAATGAACAACCCGAGCTTTCCGATGCAGATGATGAAGAGCTAAATGATATGGGATGAAGAGGCAAGTTCAAATGATCACATGGAATGGCCTAGAGCGGAAATGAAGGTGTTGATAGTGATTTAGAAAGAAAATAATGAATGTGCAACGTTTTTTTGAAAATGCAGTGCATTGGGAAAAGGAAGGACTATCCTTTTGACCGTTATTTCCTATTGAGATCTTGAGTTGTCCTTTTGAAATCACATTCAAACTGATACCAAAGAGCCTCCAAATACGTGCCATGATCATTTCATGATTTCTTTTGATGTAGACATAGTCTCTAGACTTAGGTATGTTGAAGAATCTAGGGCATCTACGTTATAACGAGATTCTTCTAGCAATGATAAGAATTTGTGAAGCACTTTTACTTTTTCTTATTAACATGATCTTCTTCTTATTGTTGTCGTATATTCTCTTACTTCATCAAACAATTACCAAAACACAAGAGACAAAAACACAAGATATTGGCTCTCAGCCAGGGCAAAACCTTTCTCTCCTAGAGAGGAAAACCCTTCTGCAAATTGCTCTTATTGAAGCTTTAATTGATAATTGTTAAATCCTAGACCCTTGACAGGAAGATCCTCCAAGCACAAGTCAAGCCTTTTTCCTCGATCTGAGATTACTTCCTCTTGTAACACTCCGTCCTCCTCCTTCCGGTAGATGATGGTACTTCTTTTTGGCAATTATAGAAACCCTAGATTGTATGCTTTAGGAGGGACCTTTTTGCTTTTCTTCTTTCACTTGAGATGGATCCTTCTTTACTTAAGAAGAAGACCTTGTTACTAATCCAATCGAGTTATATTCTTTGATGGAATCATGGATCTTGGTTCAACAGCGAAGTGGCCCTAATTCTTCGCACGTGTGAGGGGATACCTTCAAGAAAATGGTGCTAGATTCCTCTTCTTTCCTTCGCTTGAGTAAGAGGCCTAATAGGCACTCTTTTCTAGCCCAATCAACTTTCTTTGTATGACTGCAATAGGAGGATTGTTATGACAGCAAATTGAGCCTCTCTTCCTTCTCATGTGACTGTAATAGGCCCTATAACAACCCTCTAAAACTTGGTTTTTCTTCCTTCCTTCTTCACTGCACTAGAGGTTCCTTTCCTGACTTTTTTGTACCCTTTACTCGTCCTCCTTCGCTGATTTCAAAGATGAGATCATGGTTCTTTTGTGAGGCCATATGGCCCTTTTTATAGGAGTCTACCCCTCCTATTAGGCCGACTTGAGGCTGACTTGATCTTGGTTCCTTTTATGACGCTGACATATGGAGGAGGCTTGAGACATTACTTGGAGGTCTTCTTTTGACTTTAATACATATTTTGACATGGTGTAACAAGCCCATAAGGGTCTTCAACAAATATGTTGATTCTTTGACTTCCTAGAAGCACTTAAACATGTGCTTAACCTATTCAATGAGCAAGAAACTCATTGTTATAAATGACAAAATAATAATTCATTTTCTTTACAATTACAAAAATGAAAATTACATTTATGAACACTGAATGTAGTTACACTTTCTTCAACAAGGTGACCTACTAACAATGACCTAGAATGGTGACCAACTCACAATAACCAAGGATTTGTAAATCATGACTTTTGTACTTTTTCCAAAGTGACTAAAGACTTCCCATAATTACCCTTTAGTAAGAAAAACAAATGACTTTAGACATTGGACTCTTAGCAAAATAGACACCTTTACATGACATTTGATCTAAACCTGGACCTTTTTAAACAATAATAGTTAGGTCATCACAACTAATATTTACAAATTTGACCTTAGATACATAACAAGGCTAACATGAGCAAGATTCCTAGACATAAGATCTTAACACCTTGAAGATGGTTGAAAGACCTTTATGATTTCTTGGGGTCTTTCCTTCACAAATGTTTTCCTCTTATCATCTGTAAATTGAGAATGGCTTAAGCAATCAGGGTTGGGGTCATTTTGATACCTTATAAGAATCTTTTCAATCTAGTTGTAAGAAAGTAAGATAGGTTGCAATACCCTTTATTTCCCAAGGAATGGTAAGAAAATAAGGTAGGTCATCATACTGTTTCTTTCTTGAGTGGCAGAAAGAGCTCTTGCTAAGGATTCCATCTTGCTTATAAATAGGAAATGAGATAATGGTAGTGCTCTTGATGATTTGAAAAACTTGATGGGATCCCTATTAAATTTTGGGCTTACTCCAAAAGTGTTTACACCATCCTTGAGGGTGCTAAATGTAATGTGGGGTTCATACTGCGTTGACTACCCTTGGTTGTATCATGATGGAAAAACACAATAGAGATAGCTCAGTCATGGCTTGTTATTTCTTGGCTTGATGCTTATATGAAAGACTTCCTTGGAGTGTTGGAGACCTATGCAGTTTGGTGACTTTCTTCATGAAGTGCACACATGGAGAGTTTAGTTGGTTGTTTGGGAGGGCAAACCACCTGGTGGAGGAGCATTAGGAATATTAGAGGAAGGCATTGAGCCCTGTGTTGCATGGGGACACTTGGTTACTTACATGGAGGTTTGAACTTGACTTCATGGCACTTAGGCTAAGAAGTGATCATGTAGATGTGGTGGAAATGGAGGTACACTTCTTAGGAGGGAGTAATGGATCATAGGAGGCTTGGAGTGTTGAGCACATATCATGGAGCACTCACCTTGGGACCCTTCCTTGGTTGATGTGTGGACATGGAGGTACACATCTGAGGAGGGAGCATTGGAGCATTGGAGGCCTTAGAGAGTTGGGAATGTCTCATGGAGCACGTACCTTTGGACACTTGCTTAGTTGATGTGCATACCTTGGAGCTTAACTTGTGTCAGAGTTGGAAGGTCCACTTTGTTGTAATTGGCCTTCCTCACCTCTCACATAAATAAGGGGAAGAGAGTATTTTCATTAACTCATTATGTCTTGTGATCATATGCTTGTGTTATAAGATATGAGAACTAGAGCAAACTACTTTGTTTATCCTCTCTTTGTCACTAGCAATAAGGTTCTTGACAAGATTCAAGAGAAGATTAGGGCTAAGGTTTTGAATTAAGAAGATGAGGGAAGCTAGGGTTTGGAAGAAACCTTAAAGGAACAAGGCGTGTACATGATCTTGTATTTCTTGTGAGAGAAGTAAACTAGGGTTTTGTGGCATTTGGAGACCTTAATATTACTTGGAGTGTGTGAGGTGGAGAAGATAAAGAGACTTTCTTGTACACTTGTGTGATGCAAGTGAAGGTGTCAAGGAAGACTTGTCATTATGTGTGATAGCTTGTTGATAATCTTTGGTGGAGTGACTAACTTTGGTTGGGAGTGATTCCTAACAAAGAGGAGTTGTTGTTTAGGGTTCTCTTATTGTGTCCTTCAGTGGGGTTTGGAGAGCATGACTTGTACTAGCTTGTATTAAGATGTGGTATATGCTAGTACTTATCTTATATATATAATATATATATATATAATATATATTATATATATTATATATATATATATATATATATATATATATAAAATATATATGAATGTTCTTGTTGGCCATGTTCGTACTTGCATATATGTTTTTAAGCTTATGTTATCTGTATGATTTAGTAGTTTATAGCACTAGTTATGCATGTTAATCCAATATAAGATTGAGGATATTTTGTTAAGTTGTTTAATAAATATTAGAAACTAGATGGGCATATTCCTTCTTGTAATGAGTTTGTCATCATAAGTTATTTTCGAAGTGTGCCCAAAGCATTGAAACATTATTGCATTCTACTACACTCTTCTAGTGTTTATTCTCTTGTGCCACATTATGTATCTAGTTGAAGAGAGAAGTGAAGTATGCCTTGTTGGCCTTATGGCACCTTGAAATTCCAAAACTCCCTATTGAATAAGAAAATAAAGGAAGTTGAAGAAATGCATTTGGAAACTTTTCTTACCTATGTAGAATCAAAGCCAAACTAGAGTAAAACATATCATAAGAAGTCCCTTTGGATTTTTTCATAAGACTTTGTGAGGTTTCATTCGAGGAACATCCCATTATCTTTCTTAGACATGAGGGAGTGTATCTCTGGCATGATTACGAGGCAACACAATATTTGTTTATTTGCCACAAGACCTCCTTATTCTACTACAATATTTTCATCTAGGAGAGTTTAATCTAGAAGCTAGGGCTTTTGGAATAATTTTATACACAATTGCATAACTAAATAAGCCTAGTATTGTTCTTTGTTAAATCCCATTGAGGAATTATGTAATACAAATTTGAAATTATACAATGATTGGCATATTACCTTCAAAGTAGGAAATTCAAGGCAAAGATGAGGGGTTTGATATGTATCAAAAGAAAATGAATACCGTGGATTATATATTTTATGGGTATAAAAATATAGTGTATTTGAGTTTTCTCTTTATCAATAATTATTTCACTGCCCCCTTTTATTTTACGGTCTCACTCTTTTTTATATTTTAACTTGGGCCTTGCTAAAACATATTTAACAAAAAAATGTGAAAGGATTATTTTCTTATCGGATATTGTATTTCACTTGAGAAGATTTAATTGATTTGATGATATTTCATAAATGAGTTTTTAGCAAAGGAAATAGAATAGGATGAAATAGGAGGCTAATGTGGTACAATGGGAAGACAAAACAAAAGAATATGTTTTTCTATTCACTTTGATACCAATTTAGATGAATTTAACTAGCTAATCCAAACATGATGCTTAGACCTTGGTGGGTAGCAAGACTTGCCTCCAACATTTTTCCTTCCAAAATTTCTTTTGCAACCTCACCTAAGCATTATGGATGTCCCGGGACAACAATGTTATCTTATACATGATAGTTGGGAAAACAATGTTGTCAAAACACCCTCGAGTGTCATTAATTGGTTTGATAGTCTGAGAGATCCACCACTAACGCATGGTTTTGCACCTATGGTTACTTTTGTTGCATCATTTTCGCACCACCCCTTCCTGGCCCTCCCGCCCCCAACCAAAGAATAACAAGTAGCCTCTCTTTGAGCATCTTAGAGATAAAGGGAAGAAGCCAATTGAAGAGCTAACAAATACTAAGTCTTCTTAGTCATCTTCTACACATTCAAAATAGTAATCACATAAGGCAACAAATGAAGAGAAAAAATAAATTTCATTTAAAGATATGCATCTAGAACATTTATGATTTAGTGTTTATTTTATTTTACAATAGTATTTACATTTTGAACATTTAAGGCATCAAGTTTTGGGACTAGCATGGATAATATGAGTAAGACTCAAAATATCATATTTTTGTGTGGTAAGGGAGTTACAAGTGTGGTTATTATTATGGTAATGGTTATGTTGATGCATTTATTGAGATATGTGTTTTTCCATATGTGCTAATTATATTTTAAAGATGGAAATCACAAAGATATTTTATGTGCACTAAGTTTTATTAAATAGAGTTTTCCACCTACTATTTGTGAAAAATGTTTTACATTTTCATGGCATTTTTTTTATTAGATTTTTCTCATGAGGTTATCTAAATTAAAGATTAAAGAAGTTGGTAAAAAATGGTTAAACCAAATGATTTTCTTATACAAGTTTAAAAGAAGTGAGACATTGTGAAGAAAAAGTAAGAAAATATTTGAGTGAAGGTATGCCAAGCTTTGAGAGTAATTTTTATTATTATTATTTGTTTTGAATTTTTTGTTGACTGTTTTGTTCAGGGATATTTTAAAGTTGCAAGGATTTATTTATTTCTTTTCGAGGGATTTGAACATAGAACCTTGTACTCACATTTACTTTACATTTTTACGATCTTGCCCACTGATCTACCCTAGGGATGGCTATATAACACAAATATTAACATTAAATTGTGGTATTCTTCAAGGTTATTTACTCTCTTTGAATTTAGTTTGCATTATTTAAAAATCTAATTTAATTTGGTGTTAATTAGAATAAATATCATAGAAATTTGATGATATTTTTTTTACATGTCTTGAAGTAGTCTAGATCATATTTCTATTTTTCTTCTCTTTTCTATAGCAATTAGTTGTCTTTGTATGAGTTATTGGTACATCTTAGGCTTCTAAACACATCTTTCGTCTTAATCCCTACAAGAGTTTGAAATGAACAAAGTTACTAACTTAACAAGAAATGTAATCTCAGAACATGAAATTTAGTGCAGAAAACTCATAATTTTGCGCAAAAACCATGAAAAAACACCTTAAAGTGAAAAGTCTCAATATTTGTAGCATTAAAAACCATAATTGTGTGTAATAAACATGAAAAATCACCCCAAAACAAAAGGTGTTGACGCATCTTGATGTCACTTCAAAACTCGATGATAGTGTTAAAGATAAAATATCACCACTTAAAAAAACCTAAAAATTCAAATAATTTTCAACTATGGAGTTAAAAATAAATATCATGACTCAAAAACCTTAAAATTTTGACATTTTTTAATCATGGCGTTAAAGGTTAAAGATAAAACATCACGTGTCAATTTTTTTTTTTGGTTAGCTTCACTCTCACATAAAACAATCAATAAGTCCAAAATAATTAAAATTATGAAGCTTCTAATAATTTCTACTTGTCTATTCTAATCTATTCTAGAATGAGTAAGTTAGTGAAACTTTAAAATTTTTGTTAGCCTCACTCTCACATAAAACAATCAATAAGTCTAAAATAATTAAAATTATAAAACTTTGAATAATTTCTACTTGTCTATTCTAGAATGAGTCAGTTAGTGAAACTTGAGAGTTTGTTTATGTCTCCTTGGTTCTCCAACTAGTTAGACTCCTAAATTGATGTGTGGTTGAAATATTTACTCAACCAAAGTGATTATGTCCAAAATACCAAGTATCTTGAAATATAATAATAAGTCACTAGTTTGTTTAAGTCTACTGGGTTGAGAAATTCTCTCTAATTAATTAGGCTTCTGAATTGATGTATGGTTGAAATATTTTGCTCAACCAAAATGATTATGTTTAAAATACGAAACTATCTTGAAATATAATCGTGATATATTTAAATGTATCGGTGTCATTTTTTGTTAACACAATGTCATTCTTTCTTAACACAATATATTATTGGCTTGAGAGCCGGTCTCTTTCACATAATTTCAGTTTTTATTCCCTTTATTTGGTATAAGAGTGGATGGAGATCTATTCCCTTTATTTGGTATAAGAGTGGATGGAGATCTTGGATTTAGAGCTAGAACATTGTGGAACTGTTGCTTAAGAACTACTTGTGGAAAATGAGTTTGTGCTGCTGGTAGAAAAGAGTGGATCGTGCGGAGCCATTGAACTGAGAATATAAACCATCGTTGCAAAGGAGAGCAATCATTGCAGAAATCACTAAACCATTTTTAAGTAGATTGCCGATTTTTCAAATATTTGGGAATCTAATCGATCTGTCAATTTTTTTTACCGTGCCCGTGTCCATATCCGTCGGATTCCTAAAAAAATCTGCAATCGACTTAAGCTTGCCGCACTGAAGATTGCGTATAGCCAACAACGTACAGCACAGAGCTAACAGAGCTCCAATGTGGAGATGAAACTTGTATGAAACAAAATTTTTTTACCGTGCCCGTGCCATGTCCGTCAGATTCCCAAGGAAATCTGCAATCGACTTGCCGCACTCGAGCTTGCGTATAGCCAACAACGTCCAGCACAGAGCTAACGGAGCTCTAGTGTGGAGATGAAACTTGTATGAAACAAATGGAGAGGTGAAGTCTGTGTGTGAATCTGCCTAGCATGGAGTGAATATGTTCTTTAGAGGGTGCGAGTTCCTAAGCTCGTGATGAGGCTTGTGAAAATGGCGGAAGCCGCACCAAAGAGTTTATGCATAGAAGGAGGAGATCGTGTATCTCTACAACTCTCATCCTTACGTTGCAGCCAATGTGCTCCCAACATAGCCAGAATTTCAAGCACCTGCGTGCCATATGGTGATGGTCATCTTCCTAAAATGTGGTGGTAGCAGACCAAGGAAATGAAAAATCTTTGTTAAGCTCGACTTATAGAATAATTTTTAGGGTGAACTCCTGCAATAAGGAAGATCGAATTATGGTGATCTATCCGCTGATCTCCAACTCTGGGCACGCGGAATCCACAGTCGACATGCATTGACCACCGTGGAGATCTGCGGTAGATCAACATAAATCCCTGGCGACTGAAGGATGTCTCTTGTTTTTTCCACAATGCAGCGATCATTGTGAGCAGAGAGTGAGATCTCTATTTACCTGCGCAACAGAGACGAGGCGAGACCCTGTGACAGGTAGAACCGCAGCAGTGTTTCCACCTGTGCATTCAACCATTTAGCAGAAACGATAGGAGCATCATCGGATTGTGTGCAATGTCTGGAGCAATCCAAGTAGAGTCGGGTCGCGCAACACTGTAAGATCGAGTCCGGAAGGATGGTCGACCAAGCAAGATGCCTTTTGTTTAGAACGACGAATCTATCACCTCGGGCCTTGTATTTGTGCAAGGTCCGCATTATGTTATAGTTTTGGCAGTGGCATTGTTCAACAACTGTGGTATCTGGAAAAATTCGAAGCCTGAATCCTTCTCACTAGAGTTGAACCGATTTCTTCATGCAATTCAAAGGAGGTCTGAGCTGGTCTTCTGCGATTTTAATACCTGTCCCATTACATTTTTACTTCATCCTTTTCGTGGGCTTAAACACCAAGGTTTGTTAAAGTTTTGTTGCTGCTATCACTCAGTGTTCGAATTTCTGAACGACTTCAGTACTTGAATTTCCTGTTTTTTAGAGTTGTTGTATGAAGGAGCAGTTAATGCTCGTTGCTAGTAATGCAAGGCCATTTAAATCCATTTAGCCCAGGATTAAAGAAGGTCAACTTAATATTTAGATTATTCATCACCCGCAGAGGAGTTTGAGCTTTTGGAATAAATTAGCTTGGTCGAAAAAGGAAAATAATTTAATTCGCTTTATGGAAGTAAAGCTTCACCGGGAATTTTAAGTGGCATTACCTTACGGTGCACTTATATGACTGTGTGTTTGAGCCAAAACTAAGAGTTTGTTGATGTACGAAGTTTGAAGTCCAAGCGTGAGACAAATATTCTTGATTATATAGTGAAGTCCCGCAAGATATCTTAAAGCGTGTTAAAGACCAAAATGGGTAAAGGAGAAAAACATCTTCAAAGTGCAGAGTTAGAAATTAAAAAATTGAAAGTGTAATCATGAATTGCACAACAAAATCAAAGTACTTGAATAGAAGTTAAAGCAAAATGAAGATTTAATTAATCAAATGACTATCACATTAGAAGCAACAAACAGTTTTCAAATTGAGTTAGATATCAAAGAACAACTCATTAATGCACCCCATATAAAATTAAAGCAAAAACAAGATCTACTTGATGCAAGATGTACTGAAAAGATAGATGCAGTCTGTGATAAAGAAGATCTCATCGAAACAAAGAATGCAATTTGTAAAACAAATGACCTCATTTAGCATGTTGATGAAAGTTGTGACACAAATGATCTAATCCATTAGGTTGATGAAAGTTGTGACACAAAAGATCTAATCCATTAGGTGGATGAAAGTTCTGACAATTATCTCATCCAGCAAGTTGTGCTACTAAATGATGCAATTAGTTGTACTGAAGATCTAATTGAAAAGTTTGATGCAGCCTGTGATACATATGAATTGTGAATAGGGATGATTGATGTTGAGTGTGATACAAATGACTTAATGAACCAAACGCAGAATATCGATAGTACTAGAAGGTGTGAAAAACAACAAGAAAATAGTCTTTCCAAGAAGACGATCAGACATTGGGAAGAAATTTCTTTCAACAAAGATCAACATGGCTTGGGATACAACAAAGAAAACACTTTTTATCTTCCAGATTTCTCAAAATTAATTCAGTTTGTAAGTGCATGTTTTCTAGAAAATACCTAGAATCTTGTTGTGTAACCATTGTAAGAGAAATGTTCACATGGAGAGTAAATGTTTCAACCTCCATCCTGGTCTTCATTGTGGGAAGAAAATTCATCTATCAGAGAAATGTTGAGTGTAGAAGAAGACTAAAATAACATTTAATTGTGGATGAATAAACCATTGGAAATGGAATTTAGAATTAAAGAAGTTGTAGAACTCCTACAACTGACTTAAGACAAATGTAAAGATAAAGTTTCTTGAAGAATTAAAAAGAGAAATTCTCCTACACCTTAAGGGAGGAGTTCAAAAATCAAGTGCAGATGATTGTCTCTCCTTCTAGTTGACAAAGGGGGAAAATGATAATGGAATTGAAGATGGTTGTCAGACTAAAAGTTTCGACAAACTCAACAAAATCTACGAGTGGGCATTATCAAATCTACCAGTGGGCATCAAAATTTTCCAGTGGGAAAACGATTGGGATATTGATTAAGAACATGAGTGGATATTCTTTTGTTCACTTAGATGGTCATTGGACCAAGCAAAATATGGATCCTTTTGCATTGTAGCTTGACATTTGATGGAGTTGTCAAGCATTTTCAAAGTTGTATCGGACTTGCAGCTGATTCACTTCTCTTGGTGTGCTTTCTTCATATTGGAGTTTTCGTTATCTAGTTTTTGCAGTTTTTCAGGGAGTTCACTGTGGATCAACTCAACAGTTTTAGCATGAAGGCTTGGAAATGGTACCCAGTTTTTACTTTGGACTTATGATTAAGGGGGGAAATGTTAGCCTCACTCTCACATAAAACAATTAGTGAGTCCAAAATAATTTAGAGTATAATTTGGAATAATTTCTACTTATTTATTCTAAAATGAGTTAGTTCCTCAAACTTGGGAGTTTGTTTAGGTCTAGTTGGTTGAGAGATTCTCTCCAACTAGTAGGGTCCTAAATTGGTGTATAGTTGAGAGATTTACTCAACTGAAGTGATTCTGTGTCCAAGATAGAGGAACTATCTTGAGATATAATCTTGATGTATTTAAATGTATCATTATCATTCTTTGTTAACACAATACATTAAAGCTTGAGAAGTCTTTTTCACCATGTCTCTTTCTTATTATTTGAGTTTTTATTAGTTTTTATTCCCTTTATTTTTTAGTCACGGAATTAAAACCAAATATCACGGCTCTAAAAAAATCTTAAATTTTCAACATATTTTGAGACCAAATATCATGACTAAAAAGTCCTTTAAAAATGAATACATAAATAAAAGATTCATAATAGCAAATGTTAAAACTATAGTTCTTTCAAAATCTTAGCTGAAGACAACTCAATAGATTGCAATGAAAAATTAAAAATCAACTCTAAAATCTACACACGATTAATCTTCGCTGAAGACAACTCAATAGATTGCAATGAAAAATTAAAAATCAACTTTAAAATCTACACACGATTGGGGAAAACTTGATCCATTGCAATGAAAACTTAAAAAGTAACCATTAAATTGACACATGGTGGAGGTGGACTTAACCCATTGTAACAAAAACTTAAAAATCTATCAAATTGACACATAGTAGAGTCAGGTTGTTAGTCGAGTATCAACACAACCCTTCTAACAAAAAAAAATGAAAAAGTAAGTAAATTATAGTTAAACAATAGAAAAAAATGAAAATAAAAAAAGTAAAATGAAAGGAAATCTAATGTATCTTCAACTTGCTATAATCCATGTGACTCGCAACTTCTAAGGACAGGTTCCATGCTATATCCAGGCATCTAGGATTAGTATCGAACCAACTAGATCCAGTTTTGAAACTAATAATAAGTTAAAAAAAAATATTAAACAAAAACAAGTTTAAAAAAATGGCAAAACAAATAAATAAATAAAAATAAAAATAAAAAAAATTAAAACATAAAAAAATTTTTTTAAAAAAATAAAGCATACGCATTTTTTTAAAAATATAAAAGTAAACGCAAAAAATCAAAAAAACAAACAAAAAAGATAATATAATAATAAATACATATAAAATATAAATTATATATATATATAAAGAAAAAAATTAGGTGGCCCTCATCTAACCTCGAAGCCCAAAGGCACTAGCAAGGTAGTTGTAGTGGTTGTCATTCCAAGTTGTTTTGTCGGCGACCCTTGGGTGTCAGGTGTGGGTGGGGAGTCGATTCCCATATCCAATCCTAGCTTAATGAAAGGGTTACTCCAAGACCTTCAAACAAATAGAGTGCGGAATATATAAAAGAAGAAAATATAATGAGCTTTTATTATTAGAGGGAAGTATTACAGATTGAAAGGATTCCTTCTCAGATTGACTGTTGTAGCATTTAACATATGTATCTTTAGCAAAGCTTAAGAACTCTGTAGGCTACTTGGCATACAAGCAAATTGAGTCCAGGAAAACTCAAAAACCCCAAGACTTCCAGACCAAATCCAAAGACCCCTCCTTTCTGGATGAGCCTTACCTTCTTTATAATCTCGAAGGGGGACAAGCATCCAAGAAGGATAAGCTACAAACTTCAGACCGACCGGATCTCTTGTCCGTGAAAGCAAGATTTTTTTATCTTATCAAACTTAAAGTAAATCTGTATAGACTAGATTCGGGTATGAGTGGACAACTCATATTATCTCATCCCTTTTCCTTTCGGAAAGCCATCTGGCATATGGGGACCAAATCTTAAGACTAAAGAAAAATAAATCATAGTGGGGAATCAAAACATGTGATCCCACTAGAGTTCTATTAATGTACCTAAAAGATTACATAGTGGAGATTCAAAATCAGGTGAATCCACGGAAGCTTGTCTAATGCCAACATCGATTAGAAAGACAACACATTCACATGGTGTAATATTCGATTTGGGGATGAGTGTAATGCTAGTACCAGAGTATTTCAATCAAGTAATTTGAAAAGTACTACACTCGAACATCTTTCTCAGATTCCCAAATCTGCGAAGCATGACTATCTGGTGGCTCCAAGAAATTTATGTACTCAAAAGGATTTGATTATGGATCCACTTGATTATGAAAATCGTCATAAATTGGATGAGCACTATCGGTGCTAGTGGTGATTGCTCTGGCTTTGTAGTGATTGGTGACAAACCATCTGACATGACCACACCTACGGACCCCGTGAGAAAAATAGAGATCTTCAATATCTACAATATCTTTGACAGACTTGTACAATAATCCTGATTGATGGGCTGTTGGTTCACTGAATCCGTAGATCTTTAGCAAGTTGAGGGAATATGGTTTGATTGTTAGGGCTAATAAGCCGTATATTCTCCACCATTCAAAGAACCATTTCAGAGTGGGGTCTGTGTCTTCCATGATCTCAACTGTCCATCCTTCATAAAGAAAAGAGAACTTCAAGGAATAAAATAGGTTAGAAGAGTAGTTCTGAAGATTCATACCTGTGTAGAACGCTTCTTTCTGTTGATCATCATCAAAATCATCTCTGTTGAGATGGTCACTGAATCTTTTGAAGGTTATATGGCATCTCTCAATTAGGTCCTCGTCATCTTCACTCTTCTCGAGCATGTAAGTGATGCTTCCAATATGGACTAAATAGTCCAAGGCTTCTATGGCTTCATTGTTTATCTCATCCTGCATTCTTTTGTTCCATAGATAAGGGATTCCCATCCTATATCTGACCTCTTTTACTGGGAACCAATTTTCATCATGGACTAATAATGGGACTTATAAATCATAACTTATCCATCCTGTTGGAGTTTCTATATGTATTGAATTTTCATCCCTTCTGATGAAATTATAAGATAAAGAGAGGATTGAGTGCTCAGATAGAAATTCACGACTTAGCATATCAACAAAATTGTTCTTGTCGCTAGGCACAAATTTGATGTCGAAATTATACTGGCTTAGCTGCATCACCCATCTGACCATAGCAGCATCTTCAAATTCACACTTTTGGATCGCATATTTTAAGGCTTAGCAGTCAGTCTTTACAGTAAACTTGGTGTAAATAACAAAATCTTTAAACTTTGCAATACCAAGACATACTGCTCTAAGTTCCTTTTTCAAGCTGGCTCAATTCAACTGATTTTTGGCCCACAATCCTGAAGCATACTGACATATTTCAATCTCCTTTTTGTCGTTGGGGTTCTTTTGACACAAAACTGCGCCCCAACCAATCTGGCTAGCATCTTCCATAATAATCTTATCCCAACCTTCTTGTATGGGAGACAAGGGTTGGATCTTTCTAACTCTGTCTCTTATTCTTCAGACTGCTTGAGTGCAGTCATCATTCCAAGGGATTGGAATTTTCTGGAGTCTCTTGTTCAAAAGCTTTCTTTCCTGGGCACAATGTTTCAAAAATTTTGAAATATAATTCAAACTTCCAAGAAATCTTTGGATTTGAACTTTGTCAAGGATTTCATCAGGAAAGTGATCTACAAAGTTAAGACTTCTCTGAATTACACTATATGAACCATACTGGATATTGTAACCCAAAAAGTCGATCATAGATTTGAACAATTTCATTTTTGATTCAGATAAGGCTATTCCCTTTTCTTTAACCCTTTGCAGAAAGATCTTCAAATGTTTTATGTGTTCAAGAATGTTGTCTGAATGAATCGACAAATCATCAATATATGTCTTTAGAAAATCATCCATACCTTCAAAAGTTTCATCCATGATTCTTTGGAATGCCGAAGGTGCATTTATCAAACCAAATGGCATGATATTCCACTCATAATGTCCTTCTGGCACAAAGAAGGTAGTCTTCCACTTATCTGATTATTTTATTCCTACTTGCCAAAACCCAGACTTGAAACTTTGAAAATACTTTAGATTTAGAGATCTGAGCAAGTATAGTGGAAAGCTTTGGTAGCGGATAAGCATCATACAAGGATGCTATTCAGAGGCTTATAATTCACAATCAACTTGGGTTTACCTCTGGCTATTTCTGAATGTTTATTTACATAAAAGGCAAAGCAAGCAATATGACTTTTGCTTTTCCTAATTAGTCCTTTCTTTAAAAGATCTCTAATTTCTTCTTTACACATTTTCATTTGTTCTGAATTCATGGCAAATGCCTTTGATCTCCTTAATTTGCCACTAAAATCAGATTTGAGAGGAAGTTCAACTTCCTGTTTATTGACATGCCAAAATGCATTGGGATCATCAGAACGACATTCTTTGAATTTAGCAGTGAGGTCTGCTATTTCTCTGGCATATTTCCCATTATCAAAATGTTCTTCAGTCTTCAATATTTCTTTCTTAATTTCCATTTTTGCCAATATACTTTCCATTCTTTCTATCATTTCAGTCTATTTGGAGAATTAGCATTGATAAATGGAAAAAATATTTCTTTATTGTTCAAACTGACAAAATATCCATACCTTTGACTAGAACTGTCTAGTTTGGCTCCATGCTTATCAAAATTCTGGAAGAACGGAGTTCCTAGGTACATTGCATAGTCCATTGATCCAGGTGGATGTTGGTGGCCACCCACCTATCCCATTTGGACCCCCACAACTATCTCTTTCAGTCTTTTTAGTTTCCTAAATTGTAGCACAGTTTACTATTTTCAGTTTTTCGGGTCCTGAACTTCTGGAGCCGTTTTGAGGCCCTAAACGACGTTTTTTGGGAAATCTGGGGGCAACATGGGTCCGTGGACCAATGGCCCTTCCCAAAGTGGTAGTTCTCGGATAGATCTTTCTAACGAGCTATCATACGCGTCAAACGGAGATCGTATGCCAAAGTTACGACCCCGGGAAATTGATGTACCAATTTACCCAAAACGGGTCCCACAATTTGGCGTTTCATCTTCTAAGGGTCGGTTTTGGAATGTGAAGGGTTTTCCATTGTTTCTCAATAATAAATAGGCCTTCGAGCCTCATTGTAACACAGGTTCGGAACAGTTCAGAGACATGTAGCCGCACATCTCTTCTCAGAGATAAGCTACCATCGTCCTAGCTGGTTTATTTCCAATTCTGGTTGTAAGCATATTTCGGTATTTTCCATTAATGAAATGAAAGTGTTATTTCCGCTGCATCTCTTTATTTATGGTTATTGCATCTCTGTATTTAACAGTTCAGAGACATGTAGCCGCACATCTCTTCTCAGAGATAAGCTACCATCGTCCTAGCTGGTTTATTTCCAATTCTGGTTGTAAGCATATTTCGGTATTTTCCATTAATGAAATGAA
>APFE030148539.1:126739-198602 GCA_000404065.3 Pinus taeda
AATTATCAAATTTAATTCTGGTTTGCTAATGCTTCTTCGTCGTGAAGTTGAGTTGTTTGATAGTGCTTCATTAGATAAGGCCTTTATTCGGGCCCTGGCGGTGGAACGCAAAGTGGGTACTAGAATCCGATATCCTCAAGCCAGAAATGGTCCATCTTCCTTTGATTCTTCTAATGTCGCCTCTGCCTCATCACCCACACCTCACCGCACCCCCTGGTGTACATTTCACAAGACCAACTCACATGCTTCTGCAGATTGTCGAGTATTGAAAAATCTCCGCCCCCAGAAAACTCTTTTTACAGAGGTCGAACAACCAAAGGCCACTACCCCACTTCCAGCTGTTTCTCTCGAAAATCCGACTGAAGTGGACCCCTCTCTCATCCTCATGACTGCTAATGCACCAAACACCTCTGTTACGCCTTTGTTTACCCATAATTGTCAAATCAAACATGAGTTGGCCACGCTTAGGGAGTCAAAAGAATCTTGTGTCACAAGACTTAGTTGCATGCTTGTGCCTTCCCACCACTCCTCACCCCCACCCGTATCAGCTCGGTTGGGTCAGCAAGGACGGTCCTCGTCTTACCATCTCACAATGTTGTGCTGTCACCTTTGCTATTGGACCTTTCCGAGATACTGTGGTATGTGATGTTTCTCCTCTAGATTGTGCTGATTTATTGCTAGGAATTCCCTATCAAGAGGCTCGACATGCTGTTTATCATGCTACAGATCACCAATACCACTTGCAGCACGATGGGCGCACCTATGTGCTCACATCCTCAACTAGCACAACAACCCAACCTTCCATTGGCAAAGCTCCCATTATGAGAGTCAATTTAAACCAAGATGTTTCTTTGTGCTTGGTTCGCCCTGTCAAGCCAGACAACCTCACCCATCCAGTCCCTCCTTCAATGGCTCCTCTACTCCACGAATTTGCAGATGTCTTCACCCAACCCACAGGGCTGCCTCCAGCACGCTCTGTTGAACACCACATTGATCTTATTCCTGGCGCTTCCTTACCCAATGCCCCATCTTATCGCCTTGCTCCTCGAGAGGCAACTGAGATCGAACGCCAAATTGAAGAATTGTTGACATCCGGTCATATTCAGCCGTCATCCTCGCCCTGTGCATCTCTAGCTTTTATTATTCCCAAAAAAGATACTTCTGAATGGCGCCTTGTGACAGACTATCGAGCCCTTAATAAAGCCACTGTTAAAAACGCTACCCCCTTCCCCGCATTGAGGATTTGTTGGACCATTTACACGGGGCTTGTTTCTTCACAAAGATGGATTTAACTGCAGGCTACCATCAAGTTCGCATGCATGCAGCCGACACATGGAAAACTTCTTTTAAAACAAAGTTTGGGCTATTTGAATGGTTGGTCATGCCATTTGGACTGACCAACGCACCAGCCACCTTTATGAGATTCATTAATGATGTTTTCAGGGCACATTTGGGTAAGTTTGTGGTCATCTACCTTGATGACATTTTAGTATTCAGCAAATCTTGGGAAGACCATCTTCAGCATGTTCGCACCATACTTGAGTTATTGCGAGCACATCACCTTCAGGTCAAAGAAAAGAAATCCTATTTTGGACAAACATCAGTTCAATATTTGGGATTTATTATTGACAACAAAGGGGTTCGCCCAGATCCCTCTCGTGTACAAGCCTTGGCGCAATGGCCAGGCCCTTCCTCTGCACATGACCTCAAGAGCTTCATGGGAGGTATTAATTTCTACAGAAAGTTTGTCTCTCATTTTTCACAGTTGGCTCGCCCTTTGCACCAGTTGTCTCATCAAGCAAAGTTTATTTGGGACGCCGAATCTAAGCAACATTTTGCTCAACTCAAGAGTGCCTTATGCTCTGCTCCTGTTCTTCGCTTGCCAGATATGAATCAACCATTTGAGATAGAAATTGATGCCTCTCAATTCGCCATTGGAGCTGTTCTTAAACAGGGAGGCCACCCTGTGGCATACCATTCTGAGGCACTTGCGAATGCTAAGCTCATGTACAACACTTATGACAAGGAATTCTACAGTTTAGTGCAAGCTTTGAAGCAATGGCGCCATTACATTCTTGGCAAAGAGACCATCCTCCATACAGATCATCATCCGCTAATCTTCATCAACTCACAACGAAAGATTCAAGAGCAACGCCATTTAAAATGGGCTTCTTACATCCAACAATTCCATATGGTGATTAAATACAAGAAGGGGACAAGTAATAAGATGGCTTATTTGTTAAATCGACCGCCTGCTCAAGTCCTACACATTCTAGAGGTGCGTTGTGCTGCATATGATGCTTGGAAAGATATGTATGCAACAGATCCGGTCTTTGGTGAGATATGGGAAGCTTTGCAACACCCTACAGTCATCAACCAAACTCCCTTTCTTGATTATAGCATTCGTGATGGTTGGTTGTATAAATTGAACCAACTATGTGTGCCACAATCTGATGATCGTCTCATTCTTATCTGTGAAGCACATGCATCTTCATGCGGAGGGCATTTTGGCACCGCCAAGACCATTCTCAATCTTCAACGCCACTTCTATTGGCCTGCTTTACCAAAGCAAGTGGAAAAATTCATTCGTGCATGTTCTCTTTGTTCACAGAGCAAGCCCTCAAATCGTAAGCATGGTTTGTATCAGCCATTACCAATTCCCTCTCGTCCTTGGGAATCCATTTCCATGGACTTTTTAAGTGGCCTTCCTACTACTTTTCGTAAACATGATGCTATCTGGGTAGTGGTATGTCGTTTCTCCAAGATGTCTATATTTCTTCCTTGTCATAAGACTACTTCTGCTGCTCAAACCGCGAATCTCTTCTTCCATCATGTGTGGCCACACTTTGGTTTGCCAAGTAGCATTATTTCAGATCGTGATTCTCGTTTTCTCAGTACCTTTTGGCGTACTCTTTGGTCTTTGTTGGGTTGCCAACTTCGTTTCTCCACTGCTTTCCACCCACAAACAGATGGACAAACCGAAGTTGTCAATCGTACTTTGGTTCACTCACTTCGCAGCTACTTTTCCAAAAACAAACAGTGGGATACATATTTGCACATCATTCAACATAGTTACAATCGAGCAACACACTCCTCAACTGGTTTCTCACCTTTTGAGGTTTGCTTTGGGTTTCAACCCAGTGCACCCTCTGAGATGCCATTGACAATCACCCCTTCTGGGTCTGCACATCAACAACAGGAACAAAAATCAGCTCATCATTTTATACACTCCATTTCTCAATGCCAAGCTCAAGTAACTGTTGCTTTGCAAGCAGCCCAAGCTCGTGCCAAACAGAGACATGACAAGCAGCGAACACACTTGTCTTTTCAACCTGGAGATCGTGTGTGGCTCTTGTTGGACAAGCAACGCTTCAAGGGCCAGCATCATAAGTTGCACCCTCTGAGATATGGCCCATATACTGTTCTGGAACGCATTGGAGAAAATGCATATCACTTGGACTTGCCTTCCCAGCTTGGCATCCACGATGTTCTTAATGTTAATAATCTCAAATTATTTGAACCACCTCTCCTTGAAGAATCTGTTACAATTCATCATCCGGTTGATAATATTCCAGATTTTCAGCCTCCTCTGCTCAAAGATACAATTCTGGACTTCAAGAAACGGGATACACGACATCAACCATACTTCTCCTATTTGGTTGGTCGGAAAGGACACACACCAGCACAGGCCAAATGGATCAATGCAGAAACATTGCAACGCAATTTCCCTCAGTTGGTGGAGGAAGCCGGGACGCTTCCTGATCTAAACAGGGAGGAATTGGGCAACCAGAAAGGACAGAAAAATCAGCAACATCTCACTGATTGGGCAACCAAGAAAAAGCGTATTGTTTTGGAAACATCCAAGAATAAAAAGGGAAACATCTGAAAAAGGGAAAACATCTAAAATATATGGGTTTTATCTAATTTCGCAGTTTGTGTCTTTTTATCTTTTGGTAATAAGGAGAATGAGGGCGTTGTTTTTAAAACAGGCTCATCTCTTCTCCGTGAATAATATAGTGGCAGTGTTTTGCAGACCCGCGTATTCCAATCCGCGTGACTACAGTCCTATAGTTCTCTGTTTATTTTATTTATTTTTAGATCTGCTGTTTATCAATTAGTCTTCGTGTCTACAGTCTGTTATGTGGTTTTTCTCTGTTTATTTTTATTTTTCAGATCTGCAAGCAGATCACATACTCCATTTTAGGGCAGGGATATAGATTTATCTTGCAGGATGTATTCTTATTTTCTCAGATATTGAAATTTTGGGATCATATTTCGACGACATTGTAGGATTCGTTTGACACTTGAATGCCCGATAATGGGACCACCGGGGACTTCATTAAAATACCAGATTCACACAAACTGTCAATGCTGATATGTTATGGCTGGGCAGGCTGATGACAAGTAGGGTCGTTCGAGTGCTTTTTAAAGAACGGGGTTTCAGTTACGCAGAAAGCAGGAGGAGAGTACGGAGAATACAATCGAAGTGGAGTATTACCTAGTGTTCTTGAACCATCTATGGGTGGGGACAAAATTCCTCCAAATGGCAGTCGACCATTTCTGAACCTGCAAAATGTACAGATTGATACAGAATCTAATTGGCCAGCAGCTGCAGTTGAGAACGTTTTATCTAAAATTCGTATTCACCGTGGAAATCTTGACAAAGCTGATCATGGTTTTGCGACCTTCAGAAATCCAACTATTTTTTTTCCAAGACCTCCATCGGAAAATTAACGGCAAAAGCGTCCCATGCGAAGGTTTCTCCATACGGTAGGTTAACACATGCCCTATACTCTCTCTTTGTTGCTTTTAACCATTGATTGTTTCATAAAAATGATAGCAGCTAAAAGTTCAAAATGAATCTTCTTTGCCCTTTAATTATTGCGTTCATGGTTCTTGGATATACAGTGAATATGTTGCAAAAGTTAGAAGCGTGGACATAAGGAAATGTTGGCCATTGTCTGAAAGCCTGCTCGAGGACAGTCTAAGAGAAGGGAAAAAGCCTCCGCTTCCACCTTTAGTTAGGCCTAATTACAGATGGTGGTCATGCCATCTGTGCCTGGAAATGTTTGGGGAACATAAGCACTTTGGGGTCTCCTTTGACAGGTTCAATTCTCTCAGCATTAAGGAGCCAAAAAATAATTCCAAAAATTTCGACCACATCAAAGAACAACAGCTAACGGTTTCTTTTGATACAGAAACTGGTCCGGGGTTGGGTTTCCTCAAGGCTTGGATGAGCAAGTTAGGAAACTAAGAACAGTTAAACTTTCAGGACAGGACTTTAATATTTGTAGAAGCGAAGACGGTATTAAAAATATTGAATTAGAGAACCAAACCCAGGCAAAGAAGTCCGCCTTTGATTTAATTGGAAGGGAAGGTAGTTTTCCGAATGTTGTAGAAAATGGCAAGGAAAAGGCTAAGGCAATGAGAGGCCCAGGTAAGGCAGCAGATCAGGCGGGAACACAGTCAGCGTCATTGGAGTGTAAGGGACGCAAAATTAATAACCTGGATTTAGAAATAAACAAAATTGACTCCCGTAGACATACTAACCCTTGTATTTGTAGCAGTTGTCACAGTGGTCGCGTTCTTGTTGGTATGCCTTTTCTATCACAGATGCACGAAGTTTCTTCGTTTTTGCAAGGGTTTTGCAGCATTCGTTGTGTTTGGGTTATATGGGTGGGGGCGTGGCCTTGCTTCTGGGGCAAGCTCTCTCTATACCCATTCACCGCTTTACTTTTGGGGTTGTGCTTTCTAATTTTGTTGTAGTAGGGGTGTTTTCTGTTGCAAAGTGCCCATAATTTTCATCTAGGGTTATTTGGTACTTATAGGCATGCTTGTTGCATTCTGGTTTACTATGTTCGTCGAAGGGACTTCGTGGGTGCTGCTTGCTGCAATGGTAGTATATGATGTTATTGCAGTTTTCATCCCCGGTGGCCCTCTCAAAATTTTGGTAGAGCTCGCTATTTAAAAAGATGAGGAAATCTCTGCTTTGATTTACGAGGCTCGCCTTGTTACGAGAAAACCCCACATCGTAGTCCCCGAGCGTGAAAATGAAAATGCACTTCTTTCTCGCAGTCGCCCTCTAGCTACTAAAAGTGAAGAAGAAAAAGAAGCTTTGATAAACCCCTCCCTTCCTCCATCAATGCAAAGATTATAAAAAGCCCTCCCGCAACAACAGATGGGAAACATTTGGAAGAAACCAGCGAGTTCAGGTTCAAGATCTATGTTATTGAAGTCCTTGAATTTAGGATGCGATGAGAGCACTGCCTCTGCGTCTGCATCGCTACCTCATGAGGATTCTATTCAGGGTTTCAGAATAGCTGTTGCAGAGGAGGAGGAGGCAGAGGAGAGTCGTGTTCAAGGAGACATAGAGACACCAGTAGAAGAGGAATCAGTTCCCCTCGTAAATCACCAGGGGAGGACTTCTTCTTCCACATATGTGAATCAACAAGTGGGTTCTTTGCCATTGCCTTCTACACTAGAAGGATTATTGACCCAAACTAATAGTGATTGTGAGGGGAGGCTGCACTCAAATGGGATTGAAGATTCTACACACACATATACATACCAACATGATGGGATTGGGCTTTCTGCATCTGGTGCAATTACACTGGGATTGGGTGACTTCATATTCTACAACGTATTGGTTGGAAGGCAACTATGTATGATTACATGACAGTTTACGCATGCTACCTTGCCATAATAGCAGGTTTCGGTGTAACATTGATTCTGTTGGCCTTCTGTGAGAAGGCTTTGCCAGCGCTCCATGTTTCAATTTCTTTGAGTGTAATTTTTTACTTCTCAACTTTCTTGTAATGGAAGCTTTCATGGTTCAGATCATGCCTCACCTTTTGCTTTTTTGATATTAGAGCGGAATACTCCAATCCCCAAAGTTGCACTTAGCTTGAATACCCTTAAATAGACCGCTGGATATCATGAGGCCACAAATCAACTCAACGCTGACAAGGGAAGCCAAATTTTCTTGTAATGGAAGCTTTCATGGTTCAGATCATCACTCACCTTTTGCTTTTTTGATATTAGAGCGGAATACTCCAATCCCCAAAGTTGCACTTAGCTTGAATACCCTTAAATAGACCGCTGGATATCATGAGGCCACAAATCAACTCAGCGCTGACAAGGGAAGCCAAATTTTCTTTGTTGTAAACTTATAAATTCAGCACAAATAACATTGATTCTGTTGTATTCTATTCTTATCATTTCTTTCGGCAAAGCAATATACTCTGTAATTTGATTTTGTATTTGAAATTCACTGCAAGAGGAAATTTATGGAAATTTGAAAACAATATTATGATTATTTTATCAAACGACAAAGAGCGTTTAAAAGGGTAATTGCACAATGATTCAGTGCAAGAAAACGAGGTTTTCCACAAATCAATTAACTCTTCTAGAAAAATTCAACAATTCCAATTTAATAATCTTATCGGCCTCTCTTTGTTTAAAAGGGTAATTGCACAATGATTCAGTGCAAGAAAACGAGGTTTTCCACAAATCAATTAACTCTTCTAGAAAAATTCAACAATTCCAATTTAATAATCTTATCGGCCTCTCTTTGTACCTTTTGCGACAATTGCTAGTATAATTATTTGGATCGGAGAATAACACTAAATTACGTGTTGGTGGAACTTGAGGGCTTGAGACTAAATCTAATAATTTAGTAAAACTTGTGGCAATAAAGTTATTGATGGAAATTGTTACATCATTACCAAGCAACATATAGTATTCAGGTTGGTGTATTAGTTTGGTCGTCGTAAAAAATATTTTTCCTGATTTCTAATCTTTAGATTAAAGTTTAGGGAGTTCTCTATAATGCGACTTTTTGGAGATTCCGGTGACGGAATTCGGCGGAAGAAATTGAGGTTAAATCTTGATTTGTTGTAGTTAAAATGGTTTTTTAACTGCATATTTAGATTCAGCGCCTTGAAAAACCCCTGGGACGCTTTGATTGTGCAACAACTAGCTATCAAACTTGCGATTCCAATAAATTGCTGCCGGATTTTGACCGGAGAAACCCACTAAAAAAAGCTTTCAAAAAGTTGCATTATAGACCATTGCAAAGTTTAAGATTTCCAAAGTGGTGACTTATGTCCGTTGCTACCACCACCAAGTCAAGGTGTCATCGGTCCTTTATGAAAGTCAGTTCGCTAGAGACATCAGTGTTTTACGAGATTCAATTCGCTAGAGACGCAAATAATCGACAACAGGTGTAACTCCCGATCAACATGATTAATGGGTAACAATTCAGTGATGGCGACATGTGAGACCATCATATATATAACGAAAATACCATACACTACATCAAATATAAACTTCAACAATACCATATAACAAAAACATAAAAAAAGGAATTGTACATGTTTTCGGAAATAGTTCAATTAAAATAAATATTTTTGGGAAATATAAAACAGGTTGCAATGCCAATATTCATAGGTTATAAATATATAAGTCCTCATTTGTAAAAATGTAATTTATATATTGAAAATATTTGATTTTACATCTCTTTGTGTAACTTCTAGTGTTTCTAACTTCAAATATTCAAATATATAAATCATTGTTGTGTTAAATGTCCTTTATATTGAGTAGTTACACATTTAACATCGCAGTACATATCATGTTTAAATCTATCTTAAATGAAGAGTATCAATATGTTATTTAGTTGATTTATCTTTTATGTTGAGTAGTGGTGTATTTATCGTGCCAATATATCGCGTATCTGGAGTTGAGGCACATCCCTGCAAGAGCGACGATAGTGGTGTTGCCACATTGCAAAATCTGCGATAGTGTTGTCGCTGCATTCCCACCTCAGGGAATATTCGCGCGGTGGAGAGTCTTGGGGTCAACATTTTGCATAGAATGATGTCTTCTTGCATGGATTAGCTATGTGTTTCAATTGACCTGTAAGAAGCTATTGAATTTTTACAACATCTGGATTCAATGCAAAAGGAGAAATCATATTGTTTCACACAAACAATGACTATACATATATAAAACAAAGTAACATGCCTCTTAAACCCCAGCGTTTTCAAAACACAATCACTGGCATTTGTGAGGAAAATGTACTAACTCAAAATATTTAAAGATACAAGTTTTCAAAGACAAATTTTCTTACCCCAATTTTAGTATACCCAGGGTGGATAATATAGAGAACAGAGGGAGATACCAAGGGAATAATGTGATGCAATAATATGTAAGGATGATAAATAAATGAGTCATAATTAATAAATAAAGTGGTTAACCGCATTATGCAAAGGACCATTAGTAGTTAGGAAATAATGTGATAAGCCCATGGTATTGTATGTATGATATTGAGAGATCCATGGTATTGTATGTATGAAGCCTACATAGACGCTAGAGACTCTCCATTGAGATATGTGTCAAGGATTGTTGTATTAACAAACATAATATGGCTTGTGGAGTATTCTCCTTCTTTAGGGAATGATTGTATGGTGTTACCTTGCCTCAAAGGTTTTCTGTAGATCTTAAAAAAATATATATTTTCATTCCAGAAATCTTTTCTATTATTTTGTGGTGTAATATCCCTCCCTTTAATAATAAATAATAAATAATAAATAATATAAATATAAATAATATAATAATAAATCATAAAAAGATAATATCTATTTTGGTTAATTACTTGGTTCTTTGTTATTAAAAATTTCTAATAGGATGACATAATTAGGAGTGCAATAAATATCTCATTCTTTCACTTTAGCATTAACTACTATCAAGTTGTAAGTTTCATCCATAGAGATCTTCTAATAGGAAACTATTTTTACTTTGAAAATCTAGACTAAAAGTTAAGATACAACATTGAATTTTTACAGATTTTCTATCCGTTTGACTTGTTTTGAAATTACAGTAATAGTGTTTCACTAGCCATAATTAAGTTCAATGATTCATAAAGAATTACTCGTGAAATCAAATTTAGCAAAACATGAGAGGAATATTCCTTGACCAACATGGATACTGACCCTTTACAATTGCACTGGAAGTTGGAAGCCTAAAATAAAAGAAGCTCTTACTTGTTACAGTCATCTTTGACAGGGAGTATAAGATTCAACAATGTAGAATCCCCAACAAGAACATAAATGACTCCAAACCGAATATACCATCTAAATTCCCTTATATAAATTTTGGTTTCAATAAAGAGTAATGCCAACATAGTGCCCCAAGTGATGCTCTTAATTAGCAAGTTACAACGTGCAAACTAAATTTTGCATCACTATGCTGAACCCTGAAACATACTTCATCAAGCATAAAACAACGTGAGACTGATACAACCCAACCACCCAGTCAAATACCAGATTATTGTCACTTTCCAAAACGAGGATTTGAATCAAAAATCTCTTATAACAATTAATTTGGGAATTTGGAAAAAGTTCAAAACGTCTGTTTTGAAAAACTGATAGATTGATTTCAATAAAAGTTACCAATAAAAGTATTAGACAAAGGCGATTTAAAGAAAACATTCCCTATTAAAATTTCCCTTTTCCTTGAGCAGCCGAAGAAAAATTTGAAGCAAGGAGTTTTCAAGTAGTGGAAAGAAAATAATTGTAAATAATAGTCAAATAAAAAGAACTTTTTGTTGATTTTCTTCGAAATTTATTTATATGGATACTTTATGTTCTTGCTCATTACAAAACTCCTTTTCCAAATTAAACATTACCTAATAATACTGCTAACTTTGCAGGAAAGAATTACAACTTTTTGAGGGGGTATCAGTATGAAACTATATCAATAATGAAGTAATATTAATATACAACAAAAGAATGCGAACTAGTTGCTTATAACTGAAGACATTTACAATACATAAATAAATTATAATAATAGCACAAGGTTAAATCTCATAAATGATAGAACCAAAGACTAAAGGCTGTATCCTGCTAAAATTTAAATCGTTCAGATAATTTTAAATGCATCCAGATGAGTAATTAGCATCAAGTAAGCCAACGCAGAAATATTTCATTTATTAAAATCACAATGCCTATCTACAGTTAGAGATCAGACTCTGTCTGGTATTGGTCATATTTTATCCAGCATATGTTCCAAAAGGAACACCTAACAGAATCACTATAAAGAGAGGTAAATAATTAGGATTCTCTTTGTATTCAAAATATTTGCAAGTGTTTAAGCTGGTCCCGATCTTAAGCAAGACTAATTATTGATATCTATTCACACTAGTTAAAAGAACTTAACAACAGATCAAATTCAAATATGCAGTTAACTTGTGTGATTCTTGTGGATCAAGCACAATATGCTCCATTCAGGTTTTACTTGATTACAGAATTTCATGCTGAAGAAGCAGACTAGTGGTCATAGAGAACAAAAAGGAATTCAACCTTCACCCTCAAAAAATGGAAGGCTAACATCTAGAGAAGCATAGAATGGCTGAAACGGTGTTGCCAATTGAGTTGTTTGTTTGGATATTTTTTCTTTATTTTGGTGAAACCAAGAAAATGCACTTACTGTGAATTCTTTTAAAGCTCAGAAAACCTGTTCTCATGGAGTTTTATTTGAGCAGGACCTTTTTATCTTGTATAAGTATTCTATACAGCTCATTTTTTAACACAATAGTTCTGTAATTAGTTTGTCTCACTGAAAACCTGATTTCCTTTAATGGTTTCTTTTACATGAAAAGTCTCCATACTTGCCAAATTTCTTCTATTCTAAATTCTCTCTTTCAGTAGTTGCAATTGGCATGGGCCAATTGCCATATGAATTTTATATAATGCTCCATTGGTAATCTTCCTTTAATCTATAAATATTAAATACAATTTAATTTAATTCATGCCTTTGTTTTGAACCATGTTTTATTTTGCCTACGATTCTGTCCGACAAAAGCATGCAATTAAATAGCTTCCATATTTTGTTGTTGCTGGCTAGCTTCCAACATAAATTCTCTTTTCTAAATATCACAACACGTTTATATCAAAATTCTTGTGACAATGTCACAAATATTACTATTAACCTTATGCATATCTTATCTGATTATAAAATTTATGCCTTGCTTCCCTAGCTTGTAACAATTCCTAACAGCCCACGAGATTAAATAGGTCCCTGTTTTTATCTACTTCACCAACCTAATGTTTTTGTTATCATTATAATTGTAGATCCGCAAACAGGGCTCTGGAACGCAACGGATCTTAACCAAATATAATTTAATTTAATCATTTAATTTTTTTTGTGTTATAATATTACCATAAAATCGGATTCTGTGAGTACACGAGATACATGTGTGTCGCGGCAAAACAAGCTTTACCACACTGGGGATGTTTCCCAAGGCATCTAGGTGCTTACCAAGAAATGAAATGATTGAAATTATTACACTAACTTTGAAAGGTAATTTAGCTTCTTCATTATCTACATTGCAATACAAGTCCATTACCAACGAGAAAAGCAATCTAATTTATACTATACGAATTGCAAGGAATAGAGGAATTTATTTTTACAATATAAGCATAGTAGGACGAGGCAAAGCCATTCTTGGACAAAGAATATTCACTATTTTTACCTGACTATAGAGTTCTTCAACACATCAGAGTCCAGACTTACACATGACTAGGCTTTTGATTGTTGAATATGCGCCCCTCTATTTAACAATGAAATTGTATACTATCTCATGAGCATCTGTAGAAACCTCTTAATAAAGCTATATATTGAGTATTTGACAATGAAAATATGCACAGTGAAACTACATACCGTGTCGTGAGTGTACACTGAAATAGGATTCACGAATGTAAATCTTGGACACAGAGCTAGTTATATAGGAGATTTGCGAACCGGGATATAACACGTCTAATGCCCATCTTCTATCTTAAAGGACACTAATGTAGTACAGATATTACAGTATTTGAAAGGCAAGTGCAAGTCTAAATTAAGAACAGAACATTCTAAATCTATGTCCGCAAGATTGGGCATCTTTATTTCATGAATGCACCAAAGCTCCATGAAAAGTCAAGAAAGACAAGTGCAAGTCTAATGATAAGAATTCTAGCACAAAGTAAACTAACTTTGACCATGCTCGGGGTTGCTTCCCGACAACTGTTCACGATACTGATAATCCATTACTTACAATGTAAAGAACTTTACAAGAATTAAGCTCAGTTAAAAGCACAAACGTAATCTTAGCTGTTCACGAAATTACTTATTTAATTACTTACAATGTGCAAGAATTCATTTAGCAAAATACGATAAAAGTTTATCTGAATACTTAAAAGCAGTAAGGTGTAGATCTAGAGTATAAAAAAAAAACATGGCAAATGCGTTAAAAAAAAGCACATAATATGTATAAAATCCGATCACAGAACTTGCCTTGAGCATGAAACAACGAAAAATTTATTGCTTGAAATGCGATAATGACCACTTCCCTTTTTGCATAACAAGGGCGATGGCATCGAGAAGTTGCTCAAGCTCCCCATCACAAGCGTATTCATGGCCGTGGGACTCTCTTTGAAACCAGCAAACCGATTCTGTAACGACTACTGGATTCCGAGATTTGAGGCGATCAGACAAAGAACTTAAATATCCCTGTTTTAGAGGCCTTGAAGTTCTGGTAAAAAAAGATATAGACCACAAAATTGTGCAGAGATACGAATTTCTCAACGTTTAAAGACTTTAAGGATTCAGAGTTTTAGGCATAAAAAAAAAACGTAAAATCACGAAAATATATGGAAAATAAAAAAATAGAGGCAGTATCCAACTTTAAACAGAAATTTGATATTTTCAAGAAACGCCAATAATCTTTCAATAAACCTCTGTTTCGCCACAGAATTAGCCGCTTAATCAACCTGCAACTTGAAAACAAGTCAAGTTAAAAATTCCAACAAAGTAAATTTCTGGATGCCCATAGGCCCTAAGGGTTAAACATGCTCTGATACCATATGTAACAACCCCAAAATAGATATCTAATTAACTTATTAACATTAAATTTAAACTATGAAGAGTGCTTACCTGGGCTTACCTGTGGTAGGAGTAGGTTTACCACAACAGGGTTTTGGGGACGACTCTCCTCCCAACCGTAGGCTCAATTGTGCAGGATTCTGCTACAGCTGGCCACCCCCGAGCCCTCAATCAATGACTACTGCCAGTGCTCCTAAGTCTTAGTATACCTTTCTCCCAAGAGAATGAAAGATAGAATCTCAGAATGATAGAATGCAAGAATGCCTCTCATCTTCCTCACCATTTATTAAACAGAACAACATTGGATGGGGAACCACATGCACACACTCCATGTGTCTACATGCAACTTGATTTTTAGCTTTCTTGTTTTATTTATTTACTTTTCTTTTGATTTTTAGCTTTCTTGATTCTTTTTATTGCTTTCTTTGTTTTATTATTATTTATTTTGTATTATTTATGATGTATGATTTATTATTATATTATTATTTTTATTATTTATTATTTATTATTAAAGGGAGGGATATTACATGTGGGAAACGCTGGGAGAATTTTACATGTAATATATTTGCAGGTCAGATCTACTACAAGTGGTATCAGAGCGCTTTTTTGGTCAGAGTGGGGAGTTTTGTTTTTGTTTGTTTGATTTTTTTTTTTAATGCATGAATTTTTTGGGCGACGAGTTTGTAGATCAGATCTGAAACTTTTGATGAAAAATTTGCAAAAACAAATAACAAATCTGAATTTCTTGCAAAAAAAATACTTAATTTAAAAATAAAATAAAATTGGTCGAATCAGAGTCCGGATGAGGGAGATATCATTGAATTAAGATTAGTTGTTTTGCAGAATTTTTTTCTGACGGAAATTCGTGGACGACGACTCTCCAATATTTTTTTGGAAGTTTTTGTGTAGAATTTCAGAAAACTAATTACAAATATGAGATCCCCTTGAAAAATCACCCTTTAAAAAAAATTAAAAATCGGTCGAATCAGAGTTCGAATGAGGGAGATATTGTTGATTTAAAATCAACCATTTTTATTTTATTTATTTATATTATATATATATATATATATATATATATATATATATAATATATTATATATTTATATATTTATTTATTTTTATTTATTTATTTTTTTTTTTTTTTCAGAATTTTTTTTGTGATAGTTGGACAGTTGCAACGCAGAATTGAGTTTCCTGGGTGCCCAGATCATGATTTCAAACACATGGGGAGATGAAGAATGAATGTTCCATTTTTGAAAATAGGTTATAATAAAGATTCCGAGTTATATTGATCGAGTTATGCCCATTTTAAATTTTTGCCAAAGTAAGTGATTTTATTCAAAACCCTCACTCTATTTTAGAATTTCTAGCAAGATGAATTTTATAGGAAATTATGATGGTCCTACTATTGAAGAATTCTTACAAGAATGCGAGTTTCAATGCCCATATTTTCGGACATGCATCCTAGGGTGTTATATAAAAGATGAGGCATATAACTAGCGGAACTCACTTGATAGTTCAATGAGGAGACTTCTGAGGAAGAACTTGAAAAAATCCTTTTGAACAAGTGGCCTCAAGTGGGAACGAAATACACTAAGAACCATAAAGACTTATTTTCTACCAATCTTTTTATTTTATAGGTTCAAGGATGTATTCAGAAAGTGAAGATCATTGTGTCTATCAATCTTAGTTGCCAACATAATTTTATCAATGTTAAATTGGCTAAAAAATTGCAAGTTCTAGCTAAACATATTGAAAACAAACATGCTAATAATGAAGATGTTCAAATTTATAAAGATTTGAATATTTATATGGATAAGTATGTGTTGCATTCTGATTTTTATACTTCAGTTATGGCCGATGTGGATGTTGTTTTGGGATACCCTTAGATAGAATCCATTGACACTATCAATACTAACGTGCAAAAGAAATTCCTAAAGCTCTGGTATAAAAAGAATAAAATTACATTACAAGATATTTCTATTAGTAAACAGGTAAAGCCCAAAGAGGCCCAAGTAGAAAATTCTATAGTTACTAACACATCAAAGGAGTTCATAATGGAAGTTATAATGGAAGACAAACAACAAAAACTATCACAAAAGGTACCATATACCTCTCATGTTACATTAGGTGTGGAATTGAAGAAATATACACAATTAGTGAAAACTTTAGCATATCACTACTTGCACCACCTAACAAGACAATAACCAACAAGGTGGCAAAGAATTGTTAACAAGGACAACAACCCTTGAAAGACACACATAGAGGTGCGATGATCCACCCACAACACATCAACACAGAGGAACCACCAAAACCAACTTCCATCTCAAGCGATCAAGACAAGGACTAGATCGAGTACTCACCTTTCTCTTAGATGCCTAGATGCACATGCATGGTACCAATAGACTACTCTTTTCAGTAGATCTTATTGTTTAAGACACAAACGAAAACTTCAACAAAGTTGGGACAAATACATGATGATTTGCATGGCAACCAGATATGTAATTTACTTTAAAGACCATTGCCTTAATTGTGAATGCAATTTATACTATACACTTGTGAAAAAACTTGAAGACAATTCCCTGTATGTTTTGGTTTCATGGCCTTGGTTAACCACGGCTAAGTTTGAATTGAGACTAAGTGCCCTCCGCGACAAGGGGAGTCACAAAGCTCATAGCCATTTCGAACAGAGCCTCGAACGCACAGAGTCACAATATCAATTTTTGTGATTTCTCATTTGAAGTATTGGGTGGCACAACAACCACTGGTTAGATGCGCCTTTACCTGTTCGGGTCAAAGATTTATATGCATCGTTGTCCACCTCGCCAGGCCCTCTAGGGGAGCCGCTTTTCCCTCCCTCTCTTTGGAAAGCTGCCTGCCCCGTCAAGATGGTTCTATTCGTCTGACTTCTATACTGGAACAGAAACCTTACTTGGGAGGTCTTGCAGAACAAGGGATGGCAGGGTCCTGGACAATGTGCTTTCTGCAAGGCAGCGGAGGAGACAAATCTCCACATGTTCTTCAAATGCAAAGTGACCCTACAGTTATGGTATGATCTTGCCTTTCTCCTGGATTTTCCTCACACTGTTTTCAATTCTGTACAGGAAGGTATTGCATGGTGGAGTTCACAATCTGTCTCCAGGCGCACACTGTTTCTTATAGCATGCTGGAACATCTGGACTTGGCGAAATGACTCAATCTTTTCCAGCAAAAGGAAGCCAGTTGCCTCCATTCTTCTTGGAGTCACGTCCCTCATGGACGCTCTGGGGACATAGCTCCCCTCTACCTTTCTCTGCTGGTTTTCGCTCGTGCACGGGCCTACTGTTTTAAGGGCCTTTAACACAGGCCTGACATGATCTGGTTTTTGCTGTAATTATCTATTTGTTTTTCTCCACAATTACTGATCCCATCTGCGCATTGGATCACCAACAGGCCATCTTACAGACCATATGAACTATTATAGAAGGCATTCAGAATGATGTTCCACCTCTCTGCAACAAATCATAGTCCACGGTTTTTTCAAAAAAAAACTAAACATTATGTACAGCGCTCCCACCATATATCTAAAAATCTGATTTTTTCGTTTGAAAAAAAAGATTATCGTTGTGGATTTGTTAAAAAGAAAGAGAGAGATTTTCGCCTTTGGTTTATAACTTGCCTCAATTTTCAAAATCAAATTAATTTAATCATATAATGATATGGAATATTTAGTTTCCATTTTTGTTTTTATTTTCCCTGGATATGTTATTTATGTAATAAGTATCTAATGTGTTTATGGTTGTATTTTAAGATTTTTAAATTTTTAATAAAGTTTTGAAATTAAAATAATTATTAATTTTTAATTTTTTTTACCTTTTTATTGTTAAATTATATTTTTTATTATTAAATTATACTAATTATTTTATAGATAAAAATATATGATTAGTTAAACTAAATTTTTAAATTGATAGTCTAACCTTTTACCTAATAAAAAATTCAAAAATGCTAGTGAGGATTTTATTATTAACTTTATCTTGATAGCAAAAATTTTAATTAATATATTATATTTTTATAATAATATTTTAGATGAGTATATCTAAAATAATTTTCACATAACAAATTTCAATGCTTTTAGACTATAATTGTTCAATAAGTTTGATGTTTTGGATAAGATATTTATTCTTTATATTACATCTTTTTCTAATTAGATTTAATGTATTTCATAAGCTTATGTCATTCTTGCACAATAAACAAAACCACATGGTAGAAATATGCAAAAAAAAACATTGCTACCATGTGGCTCTTGTTTTGGAAAACAATATTTTAAATTTGCATATTTATGGTGATTTTTATTTAATAGATAATTAAATGACTAGAAATTCACATTTTCAAAATGTCATGCTTGGTTCTCTAAGTGATAGTGTTAAGGATATTAGTGTCAAATTTGAAGACACTTCATTATCCCATTTATGTAGAGAACTCAATACAATGGCTAACAAACTATTGAAAGAGATTTTTTTTTAAAGCTTCGGAAAAAATTTCTATTAGTGAAAAAAGAGAGATTACATCGAGCACAAGAGAATTTCCGAGTCACCAAAAATAGCCCCGTGATACAAAGACAAAGTATTGAGAGGGATTCTTTACATTAAAGAAGGTCAAATGATTTTAATTGAGTTCTAAATTCGCTCCTTCATAAACTTCTATTAATTGATCTAAAATTCATTTCTTGTTTTTAGATCAAGACACATGTTCTAAATTTTTTCAAAATAAATCCAATGAAAATTGTAGAATATACTTTTTGATATTAAAAAAAAAATAGTTAAAATAACAATCGCTGAGAGGTTTGTCCTGGGGGTAGCTCAATTGGTAATCTGAGATATGTGAAATTGTTGAACCTCGAAAGATTCTGGTTCAAATCCCCCTTGTTGCGACTCGGGCTACGGGGAGGATGACATATCATAGCCCCTTAGAGGTTTACTAGTAGTTACGTGTCAGGCAGGCTGCTAGGTTCCTTTGGGCCACAAAAAAAACAATAGCTGAGAGGTTTCTTTCTTCTCACAATTTGTAAATTTTCTAGAAAATAACCTCTTTCACTTTTTTAATTCTAAAAAGAGACGATTCTTTCTTCATGTAATTTATAAAATTTTTAGAATTTTTATAGGATGATATTTTAATTTATTAGTTTTGAGAAACTTTGGGGACAAACTCAATGAAGAGGGAGACTTCATTTGAAGTGCTTTACATCCATAAAACATATCATTTTTTTTTTGTTTTTGTATTTTTTAAAGTGAAAAACATTAAATTGAATATAAAATTTCAACTTTAATTAAATATTTTTATAAATAAAAAATACATTCATTAAAAAGCTTGTCCATGTATACGAATAAGAGATGTTGTTAAGTGAGTGTTTTATTTTTGTCCTTTTCTTTGCTAGGGACTATAGCAATAACCTTGTGTTCAAAGTCCCTTGACTCTCAATTAGTTTTGCTGGGTTTTTATTACCTTTTTGTAGCTTTAACCAATTTTTCGAGAAATGTTGAATATTTCCAATTTCCCTAAATTGAAAAATGTTTTTCTAATTTTTGAAAATATTATTTTTAATTTTCCATTGGTTGAGCGAGCATTGATGTGACATAATTCCCTTGGTGGAGCACGATTTAATTTTGGTATTTGTAAGTGTTTGACAAATAATTTTAAAATGAAAAAAAGAGACTAATTTTCTAAATGGCCATTCTGTCAGTGAGTGTTCTGACACTGACACTAACACTGTTAGCCTGACAATGAAACTGTTAGTCTGACATTGTTAGTGCTCTACCCAAGTCATTTACGTAAGCGAGGGGTGGGGAGGGGGAGGTTTCAGACTTTCACATCTCTGCATTTCTGCACCTCTAATTATTGAAATTTTGACGTTCTATGCTGCAACAATTACTTGCTCCAAAAATTCTTTCTTATGTAATGTTAATTAAGAAATTGTAGATAGAACATACACCATATAAACCATAATAAAAATAGAATACAACCAAGAACACAAGTAGACACAGAGAATTTAGGTTCAATGACGAGGGAAAACCCACAAGGGGGAAACCCTACCACATTCTTCTTCTATTAGAAATCAATTGTTCAACAGAGATACATAATACAATAAGAGAAGAAGTTCACCCAAATTTGAAGAAGATCTCTGATAACAGTAGTTCATGCAAACATTAAATTACTTTGGGTCACCAAGATTTGCTTTTACTCTTCAATATTTTTTCTCTCTCTCTCACATACACAATTTTTCTCTAAATTACAACACCGTCCTTACACCTCTAACCATGAAACCAACCAACTGGGGTAAACATGCGACGCGAGGCTACTATGATTGGATTCGACCTCCTATGTGACCTTAAGGAAGTGGACTTGACAGAACACATCAACCAACCTATCCACATCAGTAACATAACCCTTAGGAGACATGTCAACCACTCAGATATCTTGTCCTTGGGTCCCACTGATGTTATAGACATCTTAAGCCTCAATCGCTCTCATTCTATAGGCATGAGAGTGTCCAGAAACCTAGATTAGCTCTCACAGGCTTACTTGCCAGCGTCCAGAGACCCAATTTGCCAGTTCTATGCTAGCATCCCCAAGATTTGAGCCACTTTTTCTGGCCTAGAGCCCAGGTTACTGCCCATAATGGAATGATAAATTAAGATTAATCAAAGAACAAGGAAACAATGATGCAAAATCAATAAGTTAAACAATACCTTAATCAAACCTCTACTAGCCATGACATACATTTTGTCAAACATATCATCAACATGTAACCTACATGTGTAAACAACAGAATTAAGTGTAGGGATCTCATACTTATCTGAGAATCGCTATGAACCATTGTTCCCTCATGTCATTTGCTACATTATCATCTATTAGGCCATAGATACATTATCCATTCATTTTTACAAGTAAAAACATGCTAAGAGCCATACATAGATGCTGTCATAAAACATACATATAACCATCATAATAGGGACATAAATATCATAAGGATATCAGCCATAAAATCCACATATACATCAGTAGATTTATACATGAAAATCAAGGGAATGGATTTCTCATTAATGAATGCAATAACCCAACCGGAGATGGGACTACCACATTCCACCCAACCATAGATTGGCTAAGCCAAGTCTCTCTTAAGCTAATCAACCTTGTGCCATATTCCAAGCATGAACGTGGGCCTCATAGAACACACCAAAAAAACACCATATACACATGGATGCCACCGGAGTTCTCCTCCTACACCACGAGGAATTTGAGTGCCTCCTAGTATCTTAGTCTTTACCATAATCCACAGTCTGATCTAGGGATCACTAGGCCCAACACCGAGACACACTCTCCATGCTTTACCGTACATCCCATCCCGGGACTACTAGGCCCAACGAAGAGAAATCCACCTCTTGGCTTCACTGTACATCCTGCCATTCACCAACAAGGATTCCTAGGCCCATCGAGGCACACAATCCTAGCTTTACTACAACCCATAATCCGGTTCAGGGGTTACTAGGCCAGTGGATTTACCATGATCCACAATCCAGCTCAGGGACCATTAGGCCATGTGTTTGTCATTTTGGAGATCCACCCCACTCAGCCTCGAATCCATCCAGCCATCCCACATTAATCGAAGTCTGAGAACCCACCTCATCAAATCAATCAGGAAATTGCAAGGTTAGGTTGAAGGATACCGTCACACCTGGAAAAACCCATGCCATAATAGAAAAGAACCACATGAAACACCATGCATGCCAAATCTAGCAAGGAAAATACACATGCAAGTTGATACTTGAAATGAAGCCTGTTGTAGCTGCTTGATCCTGCCTTTCCCTATTTGATCTTTGCTTCCTCTTACCTTTCTTTTTCCAATGTCAAAGTGCTCCAAGAAACTCTAAGTGTCCAAGAGTGAGAGAGAGAGAGAGAATAATGAGAGAACTCCAAAGATAAACTGACAAAAGGTTACCAACTGATCCTCATAAGCCTTTGTATCAATGAGGCCTTTATTTTCCTTCATTTTCTTCTTCACACGCAACCTGTGACCTGTGACCTGCCTTTTCTCCTATTTTCCATTATTTTCATAAATAAATGTGCCAAAAATTCCATTTTTCCTTTCCAAAGCCTCAGCCATTGCCTTTGCCAAATTCCTTAGCCATAAACAACCAAATGAACACCCCCTAGGATGTATTTCCCAACATTCAGCTTGGAATAAGTGCCCCATCAATTGTGGTTATTATTTTTAACTTTTATTACATGGAATTTTCACCAAGGCTATTACCGAACCCTCCCCCTTTGAGGACACTGTCCTCGGTGTTCAATCACACATATACCTCAACAAAATGTTGGAAAGAAGACATACTACTCATGGAGCTTTATAACATAGCTTGATGCAATATTTACAATGATCACCCTGCTGAGTGCTAACCCACATGACATCATAATAACATGATAACATAACCACATGATATCATAGTAACATGAAAACATAATCATAAGGACATAACACCCATACCGCTTAGTGGAGCTGTATAACATAGCTTAGGTGGTATTTAGATCCATATACATATGTACATATAGAAATATCACCAAAACATATATCAAGACATCGTATCAAAACATATACCAAAACACCATATCAAAACATATACCACAAAACCATATCAAATCATATACCAAAGCACCATATCAAAGCATATATCAAAGCACCATCTCAAAACTTCTTTGCCTCAACCGACAAACAAGGAAGGATACATAGCTCACATCTGATCCGCTATCTCCTATGTAGCTTCATCGGGCCCAATGTGCTTCCATTGCAATTTAACTTGCTCGATTGCTTGGATCCGGAGCATGAGCACTTTTTTCTGCAATATACACTGAGGCTATGGCTGGAATTCTCCATCTGGTTCCACCTGAAATACACATGGAAAACATCATGGACTTTCACTGTCAGAGGCAGTGCAAGTCGATAGGCTATGGCCCAATCCTCTCAACAATGCTGAAGGGTCCAGAAAACCGTGGTGCCAACTTGTTACATGATCCAATCGGCAAGGAGCTCTTCTTCGGTTTAATGCACAAGTACACTTGTTCCCCAACATGGAACTTCTTGAATAACCTGTTCATGTCTACATAGCATTTCTGCCTATCATATGCTACCTTTATATTCTTCTTGATCACCTATATTTCCCGTTCCATGTCTGCCAACATATCTGGTCCAATCAACACCTTGTTCACTAGATCACTCCAGCTGATGGGAGTATTGCAACTCCACCCATAAAATGCCTCAAAAGGACTCATCCTCAATGATTCATGATACCTATTGTTGTATGCAAACTCTACCAATGGAATATACTCTTCCCACTTTTGCTGTTGATGCATCACATACATCCTCAGCATGTCCTCCAATATCCTGTTGACCCTCTCTGTCTGTCCATCTGTCTGTGGATGATAAGTTGTACTGAAGGCCAACTCTATGCCCAAACCTACAAATAACTCCTTCCAAAACTTGGAAGTGAACTTTGCATCCCTATCTGACACAATCTTCTTTGGAACACCATGCAACCTAACCACATCTCTGATGAATACTTGTGCTACATCGCTAGTTGAGAATGTACAATTCACTAGAATGAAATGTGCAACTTTTGTCAACCTGTCCATAACAACCATGATGGAATCATGCTGTCTTACTGTCTTCGACAACCCTGTGATGAAGTCCATGCAAACGACCTCCCATTTCCACTCTGGAATCGCGATCGGCTGTAGCATTCCACTTGGATGTTTGCAATCTACCTTCACTCGCTAACAATCAAAACACCTAGCCACAAACTCAGCTACATCCCTCTTCAGATTCGGCCAATAATAATTTTTCTTCACCATAGTCAATGTCTTCTGATAACCTCGGTGACCTGAATAAGGTTTCGCATGAAACTCACTCAATATCACCTTCTCGAGCTCGTTGCTTTCTAGTGCATATATCCTATCTTTGAATCTGACCAATCCATCCACTGTAAGACAATAATCCATACCCTATGTACCTACACTTGTACATGTACTTGTACCTATACTGCCTCCTGTACCTATACCACTACATGTACATGTAACTGCCCCTATACTTGTAATATCACCTGTACCTGTACCAACACCTTGTTGCAACCTGTGCACAATTTCCGTATACTTGACATCCGACTGACCAGACTACAAGATCCTATCTTGTAAGTCTGTCCCATAGGAGCTCATAGTTTCAAAGTGGTTTACCTGTACCTGCCTTCTAAGAGCATCTGCCACCCTATTCTCTTTACCTTTGATGTACCTAATCTCGAAATCAAACTCACTGATCATGGCCAACCATATAGTCTGCATGGCATTCAGATTTGGCTGGTCAAACAAATACTCAACCCAATATGATCGCTCATAAGTACAAACCTCTTGCCAAGAAGATAGTGCCTTCACATCTTCAATGCATGTATGATCACTACTAACTCCAAATCACGTGTCAGATAGTTTTTCTCGTGCTCGTTTAGTTTCTGGGACTCATAGCATACCACTTGTCCACACTTCTCAAGGACTCCACCAAGTCCTCTCTTACAAGCATATGTGCATACTACAAACCCTTTGTTTGGATCTGCAATATGTAGCACTGGTGCATGTATCAACAACTGCTTAAGTTGCTCAAATCTAGCCTCACACTCCTTTGTCATTTCGAACTTCTTACCTTTCCTTTGCAATGATGTGATAGGATAAGAAATCTGTGAGAAGTTGCTGATGAACCTCCTATAATAGCTTGCAAGACCCATGAAACATCTCACCTCATCCACACTCTTATGAGCTACCCACTCCACAATGGCTCTTATCTTCTCTGGATCTACTACAATGCCGTCCTTCGAGACAACATGTCCCAAGTATTGTACCTCACTCTGAAAGAAACTACACTTACTAAGCTTGGCATACAACTGATGCTCTCTTAACAACCTCAACACTGTTGCTAAATGCTTGGCATGCTTTTCCTCATTTTTAGAATATACCAATATATCATCAATGAACACAATAACAAAATTATCCAAATATGGATGCAACACACTATTCATCAAGCACATAAACGTAGATGGAGCATTAGTTAATCCAAATGGAACTACAACAAACTCATAATGCCCATACATGGTCCAGAAAGTTGTCTTGCAAATGTCCTCCTCTTTGATGTGTACTTGATGGTATCCAGATCTTAGATACATCTTCGAGAACATTGCCGCTCCCTTTAGTTGATCGAACAAGTCATCAATCCTCGAAAAATGGTACCTATTCTTGATGGTCACTTTGTTCAACTTCCTGTAGTCAATGCACAACATGAGAGTACCATCTTTCTTCTTCACAAATAGTATTGGTGCGCCCCAAGGTGATACACTTAGCCTAATATATCCCTTGTCCAACATTTCCTTCAACTGCAAGTTTAACTCGACCAACTTAGGTTTGATCATCCTACAAGGTGCTTTTGATGCTGGAGTTGCCCCTAGCACCAACTCAATAGAAAATTCTACCTCCCTGTGAGGTGGAAACTCTGTGATGTCCCCAGGAAATACATCCTGAAATTGCTGCATGATGCAGGAGCATTCAACCAAAGGAAAATCATTGTACTTTAGTAGACATAGGGGGTCATGTATTTTAGAGAAGTTAGTGTACTAAGTGTTGAATTAATGTAGTATTTAGGCTTTTGAGTGGGTAGAATAGGAATTAATTAGATGTGTGAGGTTGTTTGTAAATGCTCTCAAATAAAGGAGAACATGAGTGGTTAATAATGATGAGAGAGTTAGAAGTCAATTATAACTCTCTAGGTAGTTTCATGATTCGAGGAACTAGAGAGAATTCTTAGGAATTAAATGAAGTTAGAAGTGAACATAAAGGATTTAGGAGTTAGTTCAGTAGATTTAGGATTGGATCCATAATTAGTTCAAAGAGCCTTTCTGGTATAAATGTAAGCCTATGGGTAAAGTAAAAATAGGAGGTCACTGATATTGAAGATAAGGCCTGTGAGAGACATAGAGTCTCGAATGTTATCATTTGTTTATACTTATGTATACAGAGGTTTATTCCTAGCTGTGTAAATGTGTGAATGAGTATTTTATGAATGAATTACATATGAATTCATAGGTTTTGTAACAAGGTTGCAAGGCAGAATTCTGTAGAATACGCAGTGGAGAAGAATGATTTAGAGGAATCATAAGGGATCTTTGAATCCAGCTGAAGGAACAAAGTAAGCTCTGTAGAGGTAGCGAAGTAAGAATTCGTAGAGTTAAGCTCAGATGAATTGGAAGAGCGGAAAGAATGAAACACTGAAGAAATAACCCAACCCATAGAGAAATGTTGAAGAGATAGAGTAAAACAAAAGAAAAGGGACGAGTGGAGACGTGAAGAGGTAATACACAGGAACAGTTAGATCTTATAGATCAACGGTCCAGATCAACCGTTGAGGATTGACGAACCTTGATGGATAAATAATGGAGGAATTAGATGTCAACTGTTCGATCAACAATCATCGCCCGACGAAAGAGCGCCGGAGATAACACAACGAAAGGGTGGTTTCACAAACCTTAAGTGGTATTTCGGGCGACGAAGAAATGATAAGTGGTATCGAGGGTTGAGCTTCTGATCCCATTCAGTGGAGGACACGTAGCACAAGGGGGGAAGGGAAAAACCACTTTATTGGGCAGTTATTCCCTGTGCTCGTTGTCAGCCTGAAATAAATAGCAACCATTAGATTTGAAGGAGGAAGATCGACGACGAAGGTTCGTTGTTCTGTTTTGTTAACTGGGCGAAAGTCCTATTGTCGGATCGAGTCTAGATCGACGGTCATAATTTGATCGCTTATCGCATTAGGCCGAGGTGAAGGACTAGTAGATAGTGGATAGGCCCATATGCGATTTAGTGTCAACCATCGGATCAACTGTAGGATCGACAATTATGATTTAGTTGCTAATCGCATATCGCAAAGGTCAAGCGCTAACGGTAAATGGAGTAGTGATATGCCGATGGACCGAGAGTGTGAACCCGACGACATATGAATGTGGGTATATAAATATTTGAAGTCCGGCAAGGATCGAGGGAAAAGGCAAAAAGGTATGGTTTGCAGGTTTTTCCTTTGTAAATGGTTTATAAAGAAAATAGCACCGATAGAAGGTTTTATGCGATAAGTATTATATAACCAATGTTTAAGAGGGAAAAGGTTATATATGTGCGGCTAAAGGGTTAGCGAAGGTTTTATAAAGGTTATGAAGGGTTTTAAAAGTTCCGACAGGAAGTCATAGATGAAAGGCTTTAATAAAGTCTTATGTGAAGGTTTGAGGGTTGATTGAGGTTCCGATAAGTGGATATTGCCTAGGGGTTAGACTATGTGGGTTAGTCTATAATTTATTACCATTGATGGTTGAAGATTTGACTCCTTGGTGAGTTAAATACCTCGGACAAATGTGCCTCTGCATTTTACATGCATACTGTGGGTGTAAGCGGGGGTAACCTTGCATCATTTGGTATCAGAGCTCAATTGTAATTGAAACAGTTGGTATTAAAACAAAACAAAGGAATTTTGTGTGAACATTTATTTGAAAGAATTGAGAACAAAGTTATGTGTTAAGATGCTTATGCAAGCCATGAGGGATCAGATTCTAATCTGACAGACAGTAAGCACACAAAGGTGATGTGTAGCAGAACTTGTAGATGCAAGAGACAAAGGACAATCCATTCAAGGTATAGGTGGAATGGTGAAACAAGATCATGCTGGGATCTTGAAGGTGAGGTGATATGTTATGTTTTGATTTGAGAATATGTGTTTGTACATTAATGCACAAATAAAGGTGAGAAGGTTGCAACAATCTAGAGTGAGGAGTGCTGAATTGGTTCAAGAGGAAAGAACCAGAGAGATGCTAAAAGATTGAGCTCAAAGGAGAGAAGCTTAGTGAGGCATATGTAGCAAGAAGGAGACTTGTTACTGCAGAGGGATTGTTGTAGATCACAAAGGCAATCCCATAAGAGGATGTGGGTAGAATTACCAAGGTAATGAAGGAAGCTGGTAAGACTTTCTAAGTGAAAGAAGAGGTGGTCAGAACCAAGTATTTCATTGTGATTGAAATACAAGAGGACAATTGTGTTCATGAGAAGTGCAGACGAGTTGAAGCCTAGAGGGAGTAGAGAGAAGTGCTTAAAGGAGGTTCCAGAGATAGAGAACCAAGGGCTTGCCAAAAGACCAAGTACATAGGAAAGCTTGGTGAGGTAAGTTGCAACAAGGAGGACTTGTTGCAGAGGCTTTAATGCAACTCATAGTAAGTGAGTGAGGAGCACATGAAGATAGAGAAGAAGAAGATGGCTACTGATAGTCATAATAGAGGTTCTTAGGAAGACCACAATAGAAGAAAGATGAATAAAGAGGATGCCAAGGCAAATGGCAAGAGGATGAGTCAAGAGGAAATTGACAAAGAGATTGCAGAGTTAAAAGAACAACTCGATGCATTAACGAGGATACTAGAGGAAAGCCAGAGACTAGGTTGGGTCTTGAGGAAGAAGCCAGTGAAGTGGTATAAGTTGCAGAAGAGGCTACAATACAAGCAAGTGAGGTGGCTGATGGAAAAACTCAAAGAAGCTGAGTTGGAAATGGAAATGGAAATGGAAGAGTCCATTTGTGAGCCAGAACAGGGAGAAATTCTAGGAGAAAGTGAAGATGAAGACTTGAAGACTAAAATTTCAAGTGAGGCCAAAGGGTCACATGGTTTTAAATCTAACAATTTGTGTATGTTTGCAGGTGAAACATGTAAAGAAGGACAATTTGTTAATATTGTCATAAAGGAGGAAGAAGACAAGCATAATCTAAATTTTGTTTTGGAAAAAGATGAGATAGATAGGTCTCATATACAGTTGGGGAAAAATATCAAGCAACCAAGTGAAGGGCTTGAGGAGATTGAAGAGGAGACCATCGAAGAATTTCTGAATCATATGAAGGATTTAGAACAACAAGGAGATATGGTGGCTGAAACATCAAGTGGGACCACAAGGTCTTATGTTTTTAAGACTGATAGTTTGTCTGTGGATGAAGAACAGATGAAGGAGAATATTAATGTAGATGGTGAGACAAGGATAGCTTTTGGAGAAGGTAAACAACAAGAGATTAAAGGCAAACTTGAAGAAGAGACTATGTTAGCTAAAAACATAGTAAAGGATCATCAGTTCACTATGATGATAGGCACAATGGAAATAACCATGGAAACTGTTGAGGCAGTGAGTAAAAAAGAAGGACATCTACTGAAATATGTTAAGAAGGGAGAAATCTATGCAAATGATTTAACCTTGGGAGAAGTAGCACTAACCAAGGAGTGTTTTGTAGAGGATGAGCAATCTTTTGAAACTGTCAAAAGTATGGAAGAGTATCTTCTAGAAGATAAAAACTCCGAAGTAAAGGAGGTTGGAGAATGTCTCTTTTTTTTTTTGCACAACACCCTGGTCAGTGAGTGATTGCTACGTCCACGGAAAAATCTGGGCGATAGCTAGGCTAAATCGTCCCTTGGCCTAATGCAAGACCTGACCCCAAGGGCTTCGGGTGGATTCGACCCTATGACCTCCCGATGGCGAGGCACGGTTTTTGATCAACTGAGCTAACCCTTGGGGCTGGTTGGAGAATGTCTCTTAAATGAGAGAAGCAATGATTTATTGCAGCAGAAAGAATTTAATAATGCATTGATATTTGAAACTATGACAACAAAAGAATATTTTCTTGTGAAAGAAGGAGATGAAATTCAGTTTGAAGAGCTGATATGTGAAGCAACAGTTGAGACTGTTGAACCTTGTGATTTTCAAATTGATAATTTGTTTATAAATGCAGGAATTATAACTGATGATGAAGTAATTATGAAGTGTCACAGAGAAATTGCATTGCTGGAATATTTACTGGGAAATTCAGAGTATGACAGTGTGATTGCAAAAGAAGGAGTTCACTACAGTGGACAAGAGCAGGAAGACATCATTAGAGCAGATGATGTGGAGGAGAGACTAGTTGATAGTCTCATGAATTATTTTGAGAATTAAAAACAACATACTGATGTGCTGACAGAGGAGAAAGAAATAGAGCAACAAACTGAATTGTTGCCAAAGGAAGATAAGGCACAAAAGCCTTATGTTTTTATTTATTTATTTTAACAAGTGGTTTGTGAGTGCAGGTTTTTTTGCAGAAGCTGAAGGAAATTTGGCACAGATGAGCAGCCAAATAAAGATGAAAGAAGAAGATTATGTGGAAGAATTCAATGCATGGAACAGAGATGCTCAATTGTTGGAGAGAATGCTGGAAAGTCATGATTCAATGCAGACAAAAATAATCATGAAAGAGGGTAAGGATGAAAGGGAGGCAACAAGAATAACCGAACAAGTAAGAATGAGAGGAAGAGTAAGAGTAAGTGATAGCATTCGACAACTTCAAGAAGAAGAACAACAGTTTGAAGAGTTAGTGGACAACAACAACAACCTGAAGCAAAGAGAAAGAGGAAGAAGTAAGAGGTAGAATATGGACCAGTCCAAGGATGAATTGGAAATAGAGATTGAAGACTTATGGCAACTAATGATGAAACAGGCCATAAGGAGGAAAATGATAGTAGCAGGAAGCATGATCAATCGGAATTTGAACTTGATTGATAAGGAGAGGAAGATGAAATAGAAGACAACAGACATACATCAACAACAAAGGTACAAGGAATTTGGGCAATTACAAAACAAAGTATGGGATCCAGGAAGACAAAGATCAGAAGACACGTAATCAGGAGATCATGAATATTTTCTACTTTGGGAGTTTGATGCAGGAGCATTCAACCCAAGGAAAATCATTGTACTTTAGTAGACATAGGGGGTCATGTATTTTAGAGAAGTTAGTGTACTAAGTGTTGAATTAATGTAATATTTAGGCTTTTGAGTGGGTAGAATAGGAATTAATTATATGTGTGCGGTTGTTTGTAAACGCTCTCGAATAAAGGAGAACATGAGTGGTTAATAATGATGAGAGAGTTAGAAGTCAATTATAACTCTCTAGGTAGTTTCATGATTCGAGGAACTAGAAAGAATTCTTAGGAATTAAATGAAGTTAGAAGTGGACATAGAGGATTTAGGAGTCAGTTCAGTAGATTTAGGATTGGAACCAAAATTAGTTCAAAGAACCTTTCTGGTATAAATGTAAGTCTACAGGCAAAGTAAAAGTAGGAGGCCACTGATACTGAAGATCAGGCCCGTGAGAGACACAGAGTCTCGAATGTAATCATTTGTTTATACTTATGTATACAGAGGTTTATTCCTAGCTGTGTAAATGTGTGAATGAGTATTTTATGGGTTCTGTAACAAGGTTGCAAGGCAGAATTCTGTAGAATAAACAATGGAGAAGAATGATTCAGAGGAATCATAAGGGATCTTTGAATCCAACTAAAGGAACAGAGTAAGCTCTATAGAGGTAGTGAAGTAAGAATTCACAGAGTTAAGCTTAGAGGAAGTGGAAGAGTGGAAAGAATGAAACCTTGAAGAAATAACCAAACCCATAGAGAAATCTGAAGAGATAATGTAAAACAAAAGAAAAGGGACGAAAGAAGAAGTGAATAGGTAATACACAGGAACTGTTAGATCTTATAGATCAATGGTCTAGATCAACCGCTGAGAATCAATGAACCTTGATGGAGAAATAATGGAGGAATTAGATGTCGACCGTTTGATCGATAGATCAATAGATCGACGGTCATCACTCGGTGAAAGGGCGCAGGAGATAACACAACGAAAAAGTGGTTTCACAAGCCTTAAGTGGTATTTCGGGCAGTGAAGAAACGGTAAGCGGTATTGAGGGTCGAGTATCTGATGCCATTCAGTGGAGGACATGTAGCACAACGGAGGAAGGGAAAAACCTCTTTATCATGCAGTTATTCCCCGTGCTCATTTTCAGCCTGAAATAAATAGCAACCGTCAGATTTGAAGGAGGAAGATCGACGACAGAGGTTCGTCGTTCTGTTTTGTTAATTGGGCGATGTCGGATCGAGTCTAGATTGACGATCATAATTTGATTGCTTATCCCATTAGGTTGAGGTGAAGGAATGAAAAATAGTGGATAGGCCAATATGCAATTTAGCGTCAACCATTGGATAAACTATAGGATCGACGATTATGATTTAGTCGCTAATTTCATATCGCAAAGGTCAAGCGCCAGCGGTTAATGGAGTAGCGATATGACGATGGACCGAGAGTGCGGACCCGACGACATATGAATGTGGGTATATAAATATTTGAAGTTCGGCAAGGATCGAGGGAAGAGGTAGAAAGGTATGGTTTGCGGGTTTTTCCTTTGTAAATGGTTTATAAAGAAAATAGCGCCAATAGAAGGTTTTATGTGATAAGTATTATACAACAGATGTTAAAGAGGGAAAAGGTTATATATATGCGCCTAAAGGGTTAGAAAAGGTTTTATAAAGGTTATGAAGGGTTTTAAAAGTTCCAATAGGAAGTCATAGATGAAAGGCTTTAATAAAGTCTTATGTGAAGGTTTGAGGGTTGATTGAGGTTCCGATAAGTGGATATTGCCTAAGGGTTACACTATGTGGGTTAGTCTATAATTTATTACCCTTGATGGTTGAAAATTTGACTCCTTGGTGAGTTAAATACCTGGGACAAATGTGCCTCTGCATTTTACATGCATACTATGGGTGTAAGCGGGGGTAACCCTGCATCACTGCAAAACTGGGTACCTTCTTAGCACATTTGCATCCTCAACCTCCTTACCCTTATCACTAGAAATGTGCACTGCAAATAACACACACCCTTTCCTATGACTACACTTTGCTTGCATATCTATCACCATCTTAACTGATGTGGCTTTCTTCTTACCCTGCAAGACACTTAGTTTCCTATTTTCATCAACTCAGTTAATGGCTTTGTCATAACAATCTACCTTGGTTCTATGAAGATACAACCAATCCATGCCCAACAATATATTGTATGATCCCAACGGTAGTACATTTAGATGTGATATAGTAGGCATACCATTCAAATAAAATGCACAAGCTATTACCCAATGATGCACTCACTTCTTTGTACCTGTAGCCAACTACACTAACCAAGACTCTGCATGCAATTCTTTACTCAAACCACAATTATCCACCAAGTTAGGACTAACATGATCACAAAGCTTACCGTCCATCTCAATGATAGATGGCTTGTGTCTGCTTTCCTTTTGTCCACGACCGTATAAATAGGAGGAATGCTCTTCCCTACATCCCCAACGGTCTGTGCCTCCTGTGCACTGTATATCTTGGGCCTACCACCTTGATGTTGCGAACAATCTCTCCTAAGGTTCTCCTCTCCACATGTCCAACACTCCAACCGACCAGTGCCCTCACCTCTATGTTGTTGATGCTGTGACCCATGTCCCTATCTAGTTACATTAAACTTCTTTTGTGGTGCCATATTTTCTTTCCCATTTGCGTTCTGAGGACTTGTTCTCTTAGGTTGCCTTTTACCTTTACCTTTGTCTTTTCCATTCCATCCTTACTGATATTCATTCTTATGTTTTGACTGTTCATAGCAATGCCTCGATTTCCCAATGAATTCTTCAAGTAACTGAGACTCATCATAGTCAATCTGATCTCTAAATTCTAATGGCAAACCACTGACAAATCTTTGAACTTTAGCCTTCTCATCTATAAGATATGGTACATACCTCAATAGCTCCAGAAACTTGGTCGTGTACTCTTCATTTGTCATTGACCCCGTCTTTAGCTCATAGAATTATTTGGCCTTACTGTCGTAGTACCTCTCTGTCAAGTACTTCTTCCTGAAAATCCTCTTGAACTCCCACCAACTCATGTCATCTGTCTTAATATCTCTGACCCATTTAACATCTTGCCACCAGATGTTTGCTTTACCTTTCAAGCTGAAGATACCTATTGTGGGCTTCATGTTATATGTGTACTCATGCAACTCAAAGAATTTGTTCATCCCAAGTATCCAAGCCTCTACATCTTTCGGCTTCTTCACATCTCCATCAAAAGTAGGTGGTTTTGCTTTCTTGAATTCATCTGGTAAGTATCCCCTATCACTCCTCCTATAAGGATGATAACAATGACAATCATGATGTCTATCAAAACTAGAATTAGAATAGTACTTGTGCTCATCACCCTTTTATCCGGAGTGTCCAACAACCTGCTATCTCTCACCGTATCATATCTATCTGACTTGTGTCTACTAGGAGACCTACTATCATATGTCCCATTAGTTCTATCCTCATGTCCATGGCTGATCTGAAGTGGCCCTTGTTGCTGCAAGTATGACAAGATCTGAAGAAGTATTGCATTAACCTTTTCTTGCTTCTCTTGTACCTATATGATCCGGTCATTATCTGCCTTACAACTCCTTATATCTCCCTTCAAGCTTTCTCATTGTATTTTCCAAATTAGAAGAGTGCCCCACACCATGCTGCTCATTTGATGCATAAGGAGATTCTATGTAGTCTACCACCTTTCTGGCCATTTGATCTCTTTCCTACAGTGCATAATATGTTAGATAAACCAAATCACAATAAATCAACATACCTTAGTATAATTTGAGGAGGTTACCTCGTTTGCAAGATTAACAAATCAATGTGATACATGTATAACATAATCATCACAATGAATAGAAATGTAACATCTAAGCATAGGACCATGCAACCATCATTCTAGCTAAGGTCCAATCATCAATGCAAGGCCATATCAACAATGCATACTATGACCTCATGCATGACAACAACCATTAATCCATTGTACACATTGCCACATGCAACTATCAACATGCATAAGCAATGCCTAATCAACTACACATACATTTAATCAGATCTACAAGAATGTAGCCTAACATACAAGGATGTAAGTAGGCAACATAAAATTAGCATGTAAGCGACATGTAACAATATGTAACCAGTCATATACTCATGATGTTGCATTCTACAAGATCAACATCAAATTCTCCATGACAACCTTACTATAACCATAATCAACATTATGTAATGCAATAAGAATATGGATTGAAAGTGTAAGAGACACACATGCAACTGACATGCATGCATGACCAACAGACACTGCCCATCCAATTTGAGGGGTGAACCATGCTCTGATACCACTCTGTAACACCCTCCTCACACCTCTAACCAAGTAACCAACCAATTCGGGTAAGCATGTGATGAGAGGCTACTATGATTGGATTTGATCTCCTATGTGACCTTAAGGAAGTGGAATCGAAGGAACACATCAACCAGCCTATCCACATTAGCAACAAAACTCTCAGGAGACATGTCAGCCACTCATACATCTTGTCCCCGGGTCCCACTGATGTTTTGGACATCTTAAAACTTAGTTGCTCTTATGCTATAAGCATGACAACGTCCATAAACCTAGAGTTGCTCTCATAGGCTTGCCAGCCAGCGTCCAGAGACCCAATTTTCCAGTTATGTGCTAGCATCTCCTAGGATTTGACCCACTTTTTCAGGCCTAGAGCCCAGGTCACTGCCTAGAATGGAATGATAGCTTAAGATCAATCAAAGAACGTGAAAAATAAATAAGTTAAATGAGACCTTAATTAGACCCCTATCAGCCATGACAGGCATTTCGTCAAACTTATCATCAAGATGTAACCTACATGTGTAAATAACAGAATTAAGTGTAGGGATCTCATACTTATCTGAGAATCACTATGAACCATTGTTCCCTCATGTCATTTGCTGCGTTATCATCTATTAGGCCATAGATACATTGTCCATTCATTTACAAGTAAAAACATGATGAGAGCCATGCATAGCTACTCTCATTAAACATACATATAACCGGCATAATAGGGACAAAAATATCATAAGAATATCAGCCATAAAATCCACATATACATCGGTACATTTATACATGAAAATAAAGGGAATGAATTTCTCATTAATGAATGAAATAACCCAACTGGAGATGGGACTACCACGTTCCACCCGACCATACATTGGCTGAGCCAAGTCTCTCTTCAGCCAATCACCCTCGTGCCATATTCCAAGCATGAATGTAGGATTCATAGAACATACCAAAAAAACACCAAATAAGCATGGATTCCACTGGATTTCTCCACCTACATCATGAGTAATTTTAGTGCCTCCTAGTCTCTCAGGCTTTACCGTAATCCACAGTCTGATCCAGGGATCAGTAGGCCCTACACTGATACACACTCTCCAGACTTTATCATACATCCCTTCCTAGGATTTTAGGCACAATAGAGAGAAATCCACTTCTTGGCTTGACCGTATATCCCGCCATTCACCGACAAGGATTCCTAGGCCCACCGAGGCATGCAATATTGGATTTACCGCAACCCATAGTCTGGTTTAGGGGTTACTAGGCCAGTGGCTTTATCGTGATCCACCGTGTGGTTCAGGGACCACTAGGCCATATGTTTGTCATTTCAGAGACCCACGCTACTCAACTTCGAATCCATCTGGCCATCCCATATTAACCGAAGCCGGAGAACCCATCTCATCAAAACTATCAGGAAATGGCAAGGCTAGGCTGAAGGATACTATCACAGTTGGAAAAACCCATGCCATGATAGAAAATAACCACATGCAATACCATGCATTCCAAATATAACAAGGAAAATACACATGAAAGTTGATACTTGCAACTGCTTGATTCTACCTTTCCCTACTTGATCTTTGCTTCCTCTTGCCTTCTTTGCCTTTATTTTTCCAATGCCAAAGTGCTCCAAGAAATTCCAAGTGTCCAAGAGTGAGAGAAAGATATAATAATGAGAGATATCGAAATCTAAATTGACAAAAGGTTACCAACTAATCCTCATAAGCCTTTTTATGAATGAGGCCTCTATTTCCTTCATTTTCCATTATTTTCCTTCATTTTCCTCCTCACATGCAACGTGTGATCTTTCACCTCCCTTTTATCTTATTTTCCATTATTTTCATAAATAAATGTGCCAAAAATGCCATTTTGCCTTTCCAAAGCCTTAGCCATCGCCTTTTCCAATTTCCTTAGCCATAAAAAACCAAAGGAACACCCTTGAGGATGTCTTGCCCAACATTCAACTTGGGATAAGTGTTCCATCAACCATGATTATTATTTTTAACTTTTATTACATGGAATTTTCACTAGGACTATTACATGGACTCTCTAACTATGTCTTTCTCAAGTTCATTCTCTCCTTTCACAATGCATAAGTGAGTAATAGAGAGGATGAGAGGCGCAAATATATAAGAAGAGCAAGGAGGTCGAATTCATGAAGGAGTAACTCCCATGCCTTGAGGAGGAGTTACATATGCCATAAAGGAGGTATGCCTGCATTAGTAATTCATGCCATCAAGAGGGAGTACACATGCCTTAGTAATTCGAGCCATTAAGGAGAAGTGTAACATATGCGCTAAAGAGGTGTAAGAGGAATCTTTTTATAATGAGTCACTAAAGTATGTAAGATAGTGTAATAGGTGCATTAGAGCACTAAGAGAGAGAGGAAGAGAGAGTACTGTATCATTGAAGAAGAAAGTTTGATTTGCAATCAAGGAAACAGATATGTGAAGTGACATGATTGAGTGCCAAGTAGGAGAGGGTGACATGAAATTTCATTTTAATAATAATATTATAGTATCATAATGATAATAATAATATTAAATATATATTGATTATTAAATTAAAAATTAAGTAATCGAGACCCTTGATCGGGGTGAGATCCAATGCAACAAACTCGGTGGGATCCGAGCCAAGGACATGATAATGATAGATCGTAAGAAGAGGTGGTCGGACGATGACCTACATTCGATATGCTACATGCAAAAGGTGGCATCAAATGAAGGAAGATATATTGGGAGGTGTGGGGGTAGATGATCTAGATTTATTTGGTGGTTTTTCTCCAATTTGATTATTTGCCCGTCGACTAGGAATAAGCATTCTCTCCTAGTCTCAAGAATAGTAGCGAGCGAGAGGCTCAGTCGCTTCCATGGCTTCCAAGAGGTAAGCAATTGGTGTGGGTATAATTTTCTTTTCAATCCTAGTCTTATCTTCTTAGACCTGGTTATGTGTCTCTGTCCGATCGATATTATGGTTGTTTCTAGATTGCGAATTTTGGAAAGTATTGAGGCAATCTTGGTTGTTTTTGAAGCAAGTATCATGAAATGTGAAGTCAGCCTTATGTGTTGTGTCAACCTCTCTATGCTTTACTAAATTATTCTATCCTTGATGGATTTTCATTTAGAAATTAAGGTCGAACTCCTTTTAAATGTAATGGGGGTATGGGCTTACAAATATGATAAATACCTAAGGATGTACCAACCGCTTCAAGTGGACTGGGTAAATTGGGCAAATGGAAACCCTGTCCAACAAACACTCCTATCTCCAAAAAGTTCTTTGGTTTTGAAGAAAAATGTTTACATCCTTTTGAGCTATGGCTAGGCTAAATCTGGGAGGTTTATGGACTTTTTGAATTTACTGCTTTTCTCTATTTTGTATTATGCTCTCGTATATGTACATGTATCTTCTGCTTCCAGCTAGGTTATGCTCCCATGCCTCTCTGTTTCTTAATAGGTTGGGTGTTTTCTTGGTTGGGTTTCTGGTTGGTAGACATTGGAAGCCTTGATAGTCCAAGTTCATTTTCCCTCCATGTGGTATGCTTCAGTTTCAGTGGTTCCCCACGTTGTGTTAATTTCAGTTTAATGGCCTGTCCCGCCTCTTCCAAACATAACTTTGGTTAGGGAAACAATGTTAAGGGTTTGATAAGAATGTCGCTCATGCTTATCATTGTAACACCTCTCCTCCTGTTCATCAATTGATATCAGGTTGGGAAACATAATTAAAGGAGCAAGCTGAAAACATTGATCTTGATTTGGGAGAGTGGCTATCCTTAGTGTAGCATCATGGTCATTCTAAAGGCAGATACACCCAATTCCAACATTTGGTTTACTTATATTGTCTTATGAAGAACATAGTGGTAAAAGCTATTCATTGGGTCTAGCCCAGCTGGGCCATCTAAACCAAACTCCGAGCTCTAGGAAATTCACAGGGAATTTCAAATGACACAGTCTCAAATCCAACTTCAAAATTTTCATCTCATTCAGATGAAGAAGCATATACCTTGTCTTCCACAGACAGAGCTATTGGGTTCTAGCGACAAAGATTTGGCGCATGTTGACTCTTAAGATGAGTAATGGATTAACTAACATGGTTGTTTTTGCGAAAATTTTGGGTAGTGTTTTGGATGGCTATACAAAAGTTCGATTGCTATTTTAGATATCTAGATATTAGGAATATTAAGGATACACAGACTTATATTGCTTTTTTAGACATTTCGAAAACATTTGAATTTTGGATGGCTTATCATGCAGTTAGATGACCAACAACTCTGGTTTCCTAGTGGGAAGGTTGAGGCCATATAACAAATGTTGGATGTGTATGTATACATGTCTACTATTGATATGAAATAGAAGGGTCCTGCCAAGCTTACAAAAAAAATAATTAAACAATTGAGATTGATTAAGGATAAGTTAGGTGATTTTCCATCATATATATATGATTACCAATTGAAACAAGGTGACTTACCAATTTTGGAAAGTCATGGTTGCAATGGTAGACATGACTTTTTATTTTTAGAAAGTTAGAATAGAATAGTTAGATATGAAATTTTATTCAAGGAAATTCACCCCGTTAGCTACCAATTGTAGAAATTACTTGTAGATTCAAACTTCTTATGTAATTTTCTAAAACAAAAGACTTGAATCAACTCTACTCATCAGTGAAAACAATTAAGCGATCGAGAAATCACAACATAAACATGAGACACGATTCAATCACATATGCTCAAAGATTTATCTAAGGGGAAAGCAACCACTCAAAACACCTTCCTATCTGTACTGCATTAGTAAAAAAATAGAGAAGAAATACAATGCTTGCTCAAGCTCGAGCAACCTCTGCACTAGTATAATCTATCTCATTGCTTCCTCAACAAGCTCTGGTCAATACTTAACCAAATCCAAGCTTGCTTAAGTCCTTATTTCCTTGTGCTATTCCTTAAGGAATTACCCCCCTATTAATTAGGGAAATTCCTAATTACAATTGCGCAATCCCTGTAGGCCCCTTCTCTCACTGCATGCACCACCTGTACAACTTGGATAATTATACAACTGATAGTACACTTCCCTTAACTCAGATTGATAACTCTAATTTCATGCATGCATGAGTTAATTAAGGCTGATTGATCAGTTAACTAGTTAAACACTGAAGTTGCACCCCACTGCTAAACCTCCTACTAGTTCCTCAAACAATTGAAACTAGTTTAACTGAACTGAACTCAATTTAACTGAATTAAATTGTTACAATTGAAATCAACTCAAACTAGGCTCCTCAAATTTAGGAAGCACTATACACAAATCGAGTTAAGCCCTCAACTAGAATTAACTAAGCCAACTAAGTGATAACAACTCAGTTAACTCATTCAAGTTATCTTGTGATGTGAAATTTCAATTTTCTTCTAATTTAATTCAAGGGAAAATTAAATTAGGAATTTCTTGTTGCATTTTCAACACTCCCTCTCAGCAAGAAAGGGATTATCTGCTAGCCCGATCCTGCCTCTATGGAACTCGAATTTTCATCTTGACAATGCCTTTGTCAAAATATTTGCATCATGTTCCTCTGTAGGAATGTACCCCAACAACATGATTCTCCTCTGCACACAATCTCGTAGATGATGATACTGGATGTCGATATGCTTAGATTGATCATGAAAAACTGGATTCTCAGAGAGTTTGATACAACTTTGGTTGTCACAGTAAAGCACTGCATAATCCATCTTCTGACCAAATAACCCAACAAGGATCTTTCTCTGTTATGAATATAATTCATAACAAATAAAATAAAAATAAAAAATGTAAAAAAAAAAAAAAATGATTATGTTAAATAGTCATTAAGTTAAGCGAAAAGGCATGTCTAAAAGACATGCCTAATCGAGAGAGGACACTTGCCTAGTATATATGTAGGTCCTCATTGTAACATTCAACATCACTTGTACATTATTATATATAATAAATTATTATTGCAAAATACATTTTGTGTATTTTTAAATTAAAGAGAACAAGCTATAATTTTTGTTGCTTCAGTGGTATTAGAGCCATGCCGCACAATATAACCATGCGAGTCTTTGAACGCTGTTCACCGCAAAATATGCCATTACGTTTACGTCTTGAATTCATTGAGAAATTTAGTAAAATTCAAGAAAAGCTTCAGCAATGGGAAAAATCATATGTAGAAGTTAAAGCATGTTTAAAGGAAATCAATAATAAGGAAGATGATAGTGACAATAAAGAAACAAAACAAGGTGAAGTAGGAGAAGACGATTTTGATTAGAATGATGATAATGAGGATGTGGATGAGGTTGATCTAGATCAAGATAATGATTCTGATAAAGCTAATATAGATCAAGATGAGGATACAGATGAAGCTAGTCTTGATGTGGATGAGAATGATGTAGATCAAGATGATGATTTTCCCTTGCGTATGAGGTTTCAAGTAAAATAGTTGACAAAACCTCCCAGTGAAGGTTCCCCTATGTGTGGTGTTGACTCCGAGGATGAGAATCCTTTAGCGTTAAGACACAAACCAAAATATCCTAGTGAAAGTTCATCCTATATTTATCGAGCCACGAGAGATCTGTGGCATACTCAATCACATTCCCTTGCAGGGAAGAAAAAAGAGAAAATGGACTTTCACATAGGAAGTGGAGAAGGAGAATACAATTCAGTGACGAAAACTAAAAGTGGAACCATGGAAAATGACAATAGGAAAGATTTAGATTATACAGTTGCAGAAATCCAAAACTCAAACCAAGGTGTTGACTCTAAGAGTAAAGTTGTTCATGATGTATGGTCAAGTTTTGAATCCATCAAAACACTTCTCTGTGAAACACATGGAGTTTGAAGCTTTAGTTGAGACATCCGACACACATTGCAATGAACACTTCAGTCTCTTGGCGTGGAATCCTTTTCTTTTCTTAACTAATATGCTTCCCCCTCCTCCAATTGTTTTTATATCAAGACACATAATTGGAATTGCGAACGATGGTGAGTGTGTATATGCACTTATTCCAGGGCTTGTAGAAAAAGAGAAAATGTTTCATCATGACCTGTATCATGTGTTGATGCTTGATTTAAGAGAGTCAAACATTCGTTGGAAGAAACTCCCTTCCTTTCCAAGATTGGTAAGACATATTTACGTAGCGAATTGTGAGGAAGAGAGCTACATATAGCAGCAAAGGAGTGCAATTTAATCAGAAGAAGATGGAATATGGAAACTCTTAGGAAGTGGAGAAAAGGATGACATTGGCAATATATTAACCTGAATTCACCGCCTCCTAAAAACCTGAATTTTGATACCTCAGACAAGGTTCCAAATTATATTCAGATAAGATTATCAAATAATGTTGTTGTGAAGTGTTTAAAGAAGGCTTTCTATTCCTTATCACACACTACACATTCTCCTTGAAGTTTTCAGTCTTATTTACTTTATGTCAGTTGTAAATGGAGCTGGAAGTGGTGTGAGTGAAAGCTAGCATGTGCATGGTCACCTGTATTTCTCAACACTCGATAGAATGAATTGCAGCTTGCAAGTGAATGGAATGTTGGTTTCCATAGTTCTAGTGGAAAATAGAGCGTGGGCTTCGATGGTTTGAACAACGGGGGAGAGCATTGAGAGGAAGAGGAAAGCAAAAAAAAAACGCTACCAGTCACATGATGAGCCTTCCTGGAAGAGACAATGCCAAGAGTCGAGAAATGTTCCAAATACAGTGCCACCGTTCGGATACTATCACCATCATTCCTGTCTCCATCAAAAAGTCAACTGTGAAAAATTGTTCTCGACTGACGTGTAAAATCCTTGCAGGTTGGGGGTCTCCATATGTCACATCTCATATTTGATCACGATTTGTACGACGATGTATTGTACAAGGGTGATCGTTATACTAGGTAATCAACCAATAAACATTACACGAGTTATATTATGATTAAAAATATAATATAATATAATTTATAATTATTATATTAAATACGATAATTTAATTAATTAAAATTATTTAATTATAAAAAAATTGAAAAACAAAAAATGAAAAAAAAAATAAAAAATGAAATTGAAATAAAAAAATAAAAATAAAAACATATATATACAAAACAAAACTGAAGGAAAAACCGCGATTCCAAGACAATAGTACCAATGACTTACACATACCATAAAGACATGGGCAAGGAAGGAATTATTAGCGAATAAGCTTTGAGGACAAAGCTTTTTGAAGAGGAAGGCAATGTTATGAATATAGTTCATAACAAATAAAATAAATATAAATAATGTAAATAAAAAAAATGCTTATGTTAAATAGTCATTAAGTTAAGTGAAAAGGCATGTCTAAAAGACATGCCAATCTTGAAAGGACACCTACCTAGTATATATGCAGGTCCTCATTGTAACATTCAAAATCACTTGTACATTATTGTATATACTAAATTATTATTACAAAATACCTTTTGTGTATTTTTACATTAAACACAACAAGCTATAGTTTTGTTGCTTCATTCTCATCGAGATAGCCTCACATGCTGCTTGGCTAGCAGCCATGTACTCTGCCTTTGTTGACCTGAGTGAAACAGATCATTATTTCTTGTTGTACCAAGAAACCACTGCTGACCCAAAACAACAAATTCCTCTTGATGTGCTCTTCCTGTCTAATGGACTACCCACCCAATCTGCATCTATGAAGCCTTGTAGCTTCACTCTATTTGTCTGCCTATACCAAAGACCAAACTAAGTGGTGCCTCTGAGGTATCTCAACACATGCTTTGCTGCCTTCCAATACAATTTGGTTGGCTTAACCATAACTTGACTAAGTTGGTTGACTACATAACACATGTCTGGTCGTGTGTTCACCAAATACACAAGTGAACCCATAAGTTGCCTGTAGATGGTAACCTCCACTACTTGACCTGAAGTAACATCTTCCTTCCTCCAATTCCCTGCTAGAGGAGTCTCCATGGGTTTGCTGCTATCCATGTGGAACTTATTCAATATCTTGTTACATACTTTCCCTGAGAGACAAACAATTCCCCATCTCCTTTCCATATTTCCATATCGAGAAATTAATGCATAAGCCCCAAGTCCTTCATCTCAAATTCTCTAGCAAAATCCTTTTTTCAAGACTTGATCAACTTCTCATCACCGGTTAAAATTAAATCATCGACATATAATACTATAATACTATAATCAATAATTTACCTTCAACAAAAATATGGTAAAGGTTTGCATTTGCTTCACTTTTGGTGAATCCCTACCTGGTGAGATAATTGCCGATCCTAGTGTAGAAAGCATGGGGTGATTATTTCAATCCATACAACGCTCGCTTGAGTTTGCACACATGCGAATATCTGTCGAAGGTATAAATCCTTCCAGATTCTCAATGTACACCTCTTCCTCAATCAATCCATTGAGGAATGCTGCCTTCACAATCATCTAATGTATCTTCCATCCCATCTACGCTGCAAGAGCTAGAATTGATCCGATTGAAGAGTACCTTGCAACTGGAGCAAAGGTATCCTCATAGTCAATTCCATCCACCTAAGAGGACCCCTTGGCCACAAATCTAGACTTTTGTTTCTCAATGCTTCCGTATGCTTATTTCTACACCTTGTAGATCCACCTGGAACCTACCACTGACTTATCCTCTGGTCTTGAGACCACTTCCCAAACACTGTTTTTGATAATGGAATCATACTCCTCTACCATGGCATCAATCCATACTAGTTTCTGCATTACTTCCTCGAATGAGGATGGTTCGGTCTCTACAAGCTCTCTCATGAGAGCCATGTAGCCAGTGTATCGATCTAGTGACCTCCTCTACCTGCGTTGTGATGTGGGTTCTCCCACATTCTCTTTAGCATCATGCAATAATTTGTTCGCTTCTCTAGTGTGCTTCCTTCCATCTTTAGATGTCTCTGCTTGAGTGGAAGTCTCCACTCTCTCTACCTCTAATTGTGGTTGCTTCTCTACCTCTACTTGTGGCTGCTCCATAACTTCCCGAGGTTCCTGTTTTGGAGCCAAAAGCTCTTGATCTGAATGAAACTAAAGCTCCCTCTCAAGGGGACACCTCATTCCCTTCTCCTCATCAAACTTCACACTTCTTCTGACAAATTTCATCCTGAGAGATAACAAATACACGATAGTTGTGAGGTGTATTATTGTACCCCACAAATATACCCAACTTAGCCGTAGGCTCTAGCTTTTTCTTTGTATCCTTGGAAACATGACAGTAAAATGATGATCTAAAGATCCCAAAGTGTGACACATCTGGTTTCTTCCCGGAAAAAGCTTCCTCTACTGTACTCATGCTAAGAATCCTGTGAAGACTCCTGTCTTGCAAATAAACAACGATGTTGCCTGCTTTAGCCCACAAGTGAAACGGTAGGCTCTGATCATGCAACATGACCCGTGAAACTCCCACAATACTTCTGTTCTTCCTCCCAGCCACCCCATTCTGCTATGGGTTATGAGGTGTTGTCAACTCCCGTTGAATGCCTTCTTTTGCATAGAATTTCTTAAATTCATTCGACACATATTCTCCATCGTTGTCGCTCCTGAGAGATTTCACTTTCCTATCAGTCTTTTTCTCAACAAGTGCTTTAAATTCAACAAATTTGAATAATGTATGGTCTTTCTTCGACATTAAGAAGATCCAACACTTCCATGAGAAATCATCTACAAATATCACATAATACATTTGCTTGGTCATGGAGACTATCGAGAAAGGTCCATACACATCCGAGTGAACTCTTTCAAGGACTGCTTGCGCTTTACTATCCTTATCATTGAAAGTGAATTTTGTGTACTTCCCCAATGTACACCCTTTGCATATATCTCTATGCTTCAATGCACCCTTGGGAAGTCTTGTAGAAATTTGCTGCATGATCTTTAAGGTTCCATGGTGCAAATGGCCCAATCTTCTATCCCATAATTCACTGATGTCTTGGATCTAAACTCTCTCTACTTTTGTGCTCAATGCTACACAATCTTCTACATCCAATTTGTAGAGGTTCTTCACATGAGCCCTGATCTGCTTCAGCTGTCCTATGGCGATGTGTATAAGGAAATCCTTTCCTTTTCTAAATATCACATCGTAGCCTTCGTATTCCAACATAGAAACTGAAATGAGATTCTTCTTCAGACCCATAACCTACATCACATCTTTTAATTTGAGAGGGGAGACAAACTCCCTCTGAAAAGTAATTGTACCAATACTAGTAGCACTATACCTTTCATCATCTCCCATTTTGATGTGCATATGGAGGTCCTTCTCCTCGAATTCATTGAAGAATTATCGGTTTCCTGTCATCTGGAATGAGGCTCCACTATCCAAATACCACACACTACTGATCACGATGCTCACCATATAAGTGATGAGGGTGAAATCAAGTTTGATTTGTGAAGCAAGAGCTTCACCTACCACTCCTCCTGAGGGATTATTACCCACCTTCTTGTGTGGACACTTCGTGGCGTAGTGTTCGTGTTCATGACAATGAAATCACTTGATATTTGAAAAGTCTTTATTCTTTTCGTCCTGACTGGAATCCCCTTTGGATTGGGATTTCTTCCCTTTCCATTTCTTTGCCTTCCCACCCAAGGCATTGTTCTCCTCATCATCATGCTTGGTTGAGGTTCCATCTCTAGTGTTTTTCCTTATCTCTTCTTGCACCAAGTTAGACCACAATCACTCCTAATTTGGTAGCTTCTCCCTCCCATTTACCGAATCCTGGTAGTTGTGCCAGCTCTTGGGAAGGCCTAGAAGTACTAGGTTTTCCAGATTATCTTCAACAACTGTAATATCAACACCCCCAATTTCATCCCAATATTGGGTGAACCTGCTCATGTATTGTGGTATTGCATCACCGTTCTCCATCTTGATCTTCTAAAGCTTGTCCTTCAGTGCCAACTCCCTGTGGTCATTATTGTTCTGAAACAAGTCTATCAAGGCTTGCCACATTACATATGGGGTATACTTTCCATGGAAATTCGAGACAATATGATCTTGAAATCCTTCTAATATTACCCTCCTCGTCTTTGCCAGACATTTCTTCCACTCTACCAGATCTTGAACATTAGTTGTTGGAGGCTTAGGAATATAATTATCTATGAATTCCTTCAACCCATTATCTTCCAACACTACCTCCATCTTGTACTTCCAAGAAATATAATTCGAGCTACTGTCAAGGGCATACTCGAGTCTTCGGCACTTTTCGAGCCCATAGATTAATCTCCCCTATGATTATTCTTCTTCATTATATTGTAACATCATTGTTCCAAAGCAAAGATCCATGTGTCAGATAGAAATTCCTCCCTAGCTAAGAGGGTGTGTTGAAAATTGGTGTTGAAATTTAAGGCACTTTTCGAGCCCATAATTTCGGCCACTATGTAAAACTAGCTATAACTTCCAAAATCCATGAAACACGTGATGACAAGGCTAATAAAACAAAAATCAACCTCAAGACTAGGCCTAACCATCCCCAACCGGGACTAACATTTTGTCAAATGCTCTGCATCAATGCAATCTATAGGTCTAGGATACAAGATAGAGCATGAATGATTGAAAACTCTTATGAAACATGACAAGAAGGATCACCACCTTCTCCCTTGAACTGTTATGACATCAATTAGGTCTTGCATCCATCATTTAGCCATTACAAGTAAATACATGAAATAACCATGACATGAACTAGTCAATTAACCATGCTTATAACCAACATAAAACCATGAAAATAACATTGAGATAACAACCATTAAATCGACATATTAATAAGTAAAAAAGTAAGATAACTTAGAGTTTTATTTATCATAGGCAAATCTGATGAGGTTCGAGACTTCCATGTACCACCCAATCGTAGACATGGTTGAACCGAATCCTTCTTTTAGCCAGTCACCCTCGTGCCATATTCCAAGCATGAATGTGGGATATCATGGATAGGCCAATCCAAAAATAACCCAGGGAATCCAGAGGTTAAGCCACCTCCACCCTCACCAAATTGTGATCACACCAAAATTGGTGCTCCAATCACAAAACCGAACTGAGCTTGGAATGCCATCTAGAATCCATGACTATCCTTGAGGAAATTTCTATCTCCTTGTCTCTTAGTATTTACCACAATCCAATCCCGAATCACTAGGCCCTAAACCAAGACACCTCCCTTAGGCTTTACTATGTGGCCTTCCCAAACCGGTCAAGGGATTCCTAGGCCTTTGGGAATGAACCTTGAGACCACCTTTGCCTCGGATTCCAAAATCCATCCAGCAATTCCAAAGCTCAAAACTGAGATCAACATGCCAACACACCATGAAATCCGGAAAAAGGCAAGGCTAGGCTTAAAAACACTGTCATAACGAAACAAAACCATGCCACTGATAACAAGAGAACCACACACCAACATGCAAAGCCATGCATGTAAAAACCAGCTAGGAAATCACACATGCAATATGTTACCTACAAGTATTCCTGCTAAAGTTGCTTGATCCTGCTCTTCCTTACTGCTCCTTTCTTTCCTTCCTTCCATTTTGCTTCCTTTGCCTTCCTTTCTCCAAGGCTAAAGTGCTCCAAGAAAAATCCAAGTGTCGAAGAGTGAGAGAGAGAGAATAATGAGAGAGCTCCAAAATTAATCTGACGAAGCTTACATTGACCAAGCCTGAGAAAAAGCTTGCTAACTGATCCTTATAAGTCTTTTTATTAATGATGCCTCTATTTTCTTCAGTTTCCATTATTTTCCTTCATTTTCCTCCTCACATGCAACTTGTGACCTTTCACCTCCCTTTTCTCCATTTTCCTTTATTTTCATAAATAAATGTGCCAAAAATACCTTTTTGCCTTTTTAATGCCTTAGCCTTAGCCTTTACCAATTTCCTTTACCCATAAACACATCCAATGATGCCCACTAGGATATCCTTGCCCAACATTTAGCTTGGAATATGTGTCCCTTAACTATGGTCTTATTTTTCCTTTATTAACTTTTATTACATGGAATTTTCACCAGGGATGTTACAGAACCCTCCCCCTTGGGGAACACCATCCTCGGTGTTAAACCACACCAAGAGTTTAACAAAACTGCTAAAAAGAAAACATACTACCCATGGAGCTTTATAAATGATCTCGTTGCAGTATTTACAATGAATGACCTGCTCAAAAGAAAAACATCATGACAACATGACAGACATATTGTTTGTTGGAGTTTTATAACACAACTCATTACGATATTTAAAATAACCACATATACACATATGCACATTTGTTAAACCAACAAATAAAAGGATACGATGCATGTATTAATCAATAAGGGAATCCAGAGGCTCACACCTCCACTCTCAAAGTAATATTAGGATTCACCTCCTTCCCAGGAAGTCCAAAATCCACTGCCATAGTCAAAGCTGCATCCAATGTCCAACGCTGTAATCCTGTGCCACTTGTCCTCTCAATGAAAAGTTACTGATTCATTTTTCTTTTGCACACTCCCAATATGCATATGATTCCATCTGGTAATGCTCATGACCAAAACAAATATATCCTCGGCTTTCCCTTCTCTACTACACAGTCCCTCGACAATCTGGTCACCCCCTTCCGTGTAGTCACTCACCTTCCAATTTCCTTAGAATCCCCTAACCTGCGCAATTCATCCCTTGGAAACACTTCCTCGCATTAAAAAGTCAAACAACCAAGGCATATACCTACCTCAAACCATCATACCAGTCATAACATGCTTATGGAAATCAATTGACACTATTGGGTACCAGTGTCCCACAATAGCCATACTCCTGAAGTGCTTTACCAACATACTGTTGCAAGTTCCAATTCCTTTTTTCATTGCTACTAATTCTTGCAATTGATTTCAACCGCCCAACCGGGCATGTTCATGCATTCCTGTTCCAAGCACATAATTTCCATTAGATTCAAAATAAATTAAAATAACTTCACATCATACCTCATTGGTAGCTCGTCAATAAGGTACAGTTGCAATCCTGTTTACTTCCTGTCACAACAAGTCAAACTAGCATCTTTGATCAAATCATCATGTATAAACATATCACATCAGGTTAGCTCAAAACACAACCATCACAGATAAAATCGTAAATCACATGTAACCATCATAAACGAGAATCATAGATCACATGCAATCATCATAAACCAAAATCATAGATCACATGTAATCATCATGGACCAGAATCACAACTCACATGCATGATAAAACTGAAGTAAAATACTAATACTTATTCTTTAATCAATCCTTAGCTTCTACCTTTGTCTTTATTATGTACGCACTTCGGATTAGTTTCCACACCCGATGAACACCCAATGCCTTCTCCTCAACCATATGCACAGACACATATTATGCATAACATACATACAACCACACATGACATACAACTCCATGCAATACATGCACCTATACCTAGTGTACAACACAACATAATACATACACCTACATCTGGTGTACACCACAACACAATACATACACCTACATCCAGTGTATAACACAACACAATACATACACCTACATCCGATGTACACCACAACACAATACATACACCTACACCTGATGTACAAGAAAATACATATACGTACACATAGTACAACACAACGAATACGCATGTCATGATACCACAACTACACCATGCACATACATAGTATCGCATGTACACCAGTATCACATGTACAAATTGTACACAGTACCACTTATACACAACACCATCTGCATAATGTGTACACAACATCACATGTACACACCACCACCTGTACAATGTGTACACAACACCACATGTACATTGTACCACCTGTACAACATGTACACAACGCTAGATGTACAAAAATTCCACATGCATGGCATGTACATGACACCACATGTACATAGTACCATATGCACGACATGTACACATAACCATATGTATAACTTGTACACAACAACACATGCTCACAACACCACTTGTACAATCATGCACACAACACCATATGTACATAGAACCACATGTACAACATGCACGCAACACCACATGTACATAACACTGCATATCCAACATGTAGATAGAAACATCTGTACACAACATTGCATATCCAACATGCGCACAACACCATATTCACACAACACCACATATACAACATGTACATAGCACCATCTATGCCCAACACTGCATATGCAATATTCACACAACACTATCTGTACCACTATGTACATAACATTGCATAAAAACATGTACACACACTATATATACACAACACCACATGCGCACAACATCATAGATGCAACATGTAAAACATATACAATATATGCAAAACAGTAGTACCACACATCCAAAACCACACTGTCTCTACCAAGCAATCTTGCTTCCAGTGTCTCTCCGCCATCCATGCTTATCCTAGCATGCCACACATTAATTTCATTTCGCTAATGTATCTCTCAACATTAGCCTGTCCATAACATAAACATAGACAAAGTCTAATCACATAATATCAATTCATATCCAAATGATACTGACCTCAAAGATCTGTCAGGCTACTCTTCCCACTTGATTCCTCACAAACCAGGAACCTCTTCATGCCATTCACCTGCATAAGCAATCATTCCTCCATAAGAATGATCCTTGATAACCCTATCGACATTGACCTAGATAAATAGATAGATACATATATATAAAATTACCACAAAAGAGTCATGATCTCATCATAAAACGACATACCTACATACATACATGTATACATATATATACATCCACACAATCATGATCACAACATAATTACCAGATATCATAAGGTCAAGGTTAAGAGAACTTCCTTTATCTATGCAACGCATGTACATCACCGAGAACAAAAATTCACAACGTAGCTAAGGCATATGATCCCTCAGATCTATTTACTTTACCTTTGATGATTACTTTTCTCATGACGATCCTGCCATCGTCCATTTACACTAATGGACCCAACTAATCCAACTAGTTGGTATATGCTTGCCTTCAACTACCCTTATACATGCACTGAGCTTCATCTAGGCAAGACAAGAAACAAACAAGAAGAAAACCATGGTAAACCAACAACAATACAACGCCACAACCAAAGTGACATGGCCATGCACAAGACGCAAATGAAAACACAATCAGGCACAAAAAATCACCAAAATACCAAAAGCACAAGAGTAACAACAAACATCATCACACAATCCCCATGGTTCCCAGTGCTTCCAAGGGAAAGCTCAACCTGAGCCTTCTTCAAGATTCCATGGCAATTTATTTTCCATTCAATCCCTTGCATCATACTGCCATCAACACATAACTGTTAGTGCTTAAATAAACATAATAATACACTGGTTACTTTACCTTGCTATGCGAAGCACATTGCTTGCAACTGAATACATCCATGCCATCTCTCAAGGGACTCTAATTCCCTTGACATATCCACCTGTAATTAAAGATTAGCTAATATACCTGTTAAATAAAAGTTCATGAATCTAGCACATATCCACATAATGTCATACAAGATTAAGGTTTAGAAGACTTCCTGTATGCAAAGCACTCATTCATTTGGAATTATGGTTTCCAAACATAGCCAAAGGAATTCTTTTCCAATTCCTTTCTTTTACCCTTTTTACCTTGTTGCAATTGAGGCTTACTATGTACTGTCACATCACCCAACTAATAGTTATATAAATACATCAACTATTACCTTGTCACGCTAATACCAAGCATGTTTCCTACAATTGTTTACACATGTCAGCCACATGTTCCAAATATCAAGACAATCATATCTATAAATTTGAAATATACCTTTACCAAGAATAACAATCATGTCATAATCCATAGTCAGCTCATAGTCATTATACATAATGCTACAACTGTCACCTACTACACTCAAGTACATATCAACTGTCTCAACACATATGTGTTAGTACAGTAATCTTAAAACAATATCATTTGAACACATACTCATATTATGCAATTCAACAAACATTCAACCAACTTGCAAACATACCATGTTAAATAATTCAACTAGACGACATAATAGACACCAAACATTCAAACACCAAATATACAAAATAAGAAAACTCATGCCTTAATGTATCTCAGAGGAGGTTATCTTGTCTATACAATCAATCCATATTAGCATGATATAGCTTTATGACATATCAACTAAAACATAAATAAGGTCATGATATCCATAATAGTCACTAGATAACATATTCACATCATAAACTCATAAACAATTATCATTCATACATAATAATCACATCTGCATAGTCAATCTATATTAGTATGACATAATATCACATCATATTAACCCTTACCTGAATTTCATAACCCTAACCATTTGCATAGACCAATCCAACTTAGTACAATACATATAACATCAAGGTCTTAATGTAATAACCCTAATCATCAAGTTTACTAGCATATAACAACAAGAAGTTACATATCATGTTCATCAACAACATATAACCTAATCATCAAGTTATCTAACATAAAACAACACTAGCAATGCATAAAACCACAAGTCACTAACATTCATGACTATCCGACACATGTGCATATGACTACACTAATAAACTAACATCTATCATGTATGTAACCATAACATCAATAGAATGAAAGGCATACAAATAACCATAATTCATATAACAATCCTTAACCTACATACCCACATTCCCAACATACAAACTTGTATGACAACATGCTCTTGCCTTGAGGTCCAATGCTGCAACTTCACTTTAGTGATCTACATATCTTGCTCTATCTCAACCAACACATTATCATCATAACATACCAATAGCATCATGATGACCTAATTTCATACAATGACCTCAGGCACGATAACCTTCACCGTGACAATGCATGCCTAACAACATATAAACACTGACATTCATAACAATTGCATAATTGACATGCATTCATGACAATCACATCCGACAACAACACCATCAACTTCCACATGGCGACACAACTACCACAATGACCACCACCATGCATACACAACAAGCACATAATCCACAAGCATACGAAACACATATGTAACTGACATGCATGCATGATAAACACATTCACCCAAGGAGAGTGCAACCACGCTCTGATACCAATTTTTAACCACCCTCCTCCCACATGTACCCAAGTAACCCACCAACCAGGGTAAACATGAGATGAGAGGCTACTATGATATGATTCAACCTCCTTAATGACCTTAAGGAAATGGAATTGATGGAAACACATCAACCATACCTTCCACATCAACAACAACACTCCCATGAGGTATCCTAGCCAATCAAGCATCCTGCCCTTGGATCCCACTGATTTTTTAGACCTGTTGACCTCTGGACACTCTCATACTATGGTCATGCCAGTTTCCAGGAACCTTTGGACACTCTCACAAGCCTGCATGCTTGCGTCCAGGGGCTTTTCCCAATAGACCTGTGCCAATGTCCGCGTAATTTAAGGCACTTTCCTAGCCTAGAATTCCGGCCACTACCCATAACTTGCTGTAACTTCTAGAATCCATCAAACACATTATGACAAGTCTAATAAACAAAAAATCAACCTCACGACTAGGCCTGACCATCCTTAATTGGGAGTGACATTATTTCAAACACTTGGCATCAATGCAATCTACAGGTCTATGATACAAGATAGAGCATGGATGACTAAAAACTCTTATGAAACATGACAAGAAGGATCACCACCTTCTCCCTTGAACTATTATGACATCAATTAGGTCTTGCATCCATCATTTAACCATTACAAGTAAATACATGAAATAACCACAACATGAACTAGTCAATTAACCATGCTTATAACCAACATAAAACCATGAAAATAACATTGAGATAAAAACCATTAAATCCACATATTAATAAGTACATAATCAAGAGAACTTAGATTTTATTAATCATAGGCAAGTCTGACGAGGTTCGGGACTTCCACGTACCACCCGATTGTAGACATGGTTGAACCAAATCTTTCTTTTCGTGCCATATTCCAAGCATGAATGTGGGATATCATGGATAGGCCAATCCAAAAACAACCAAGGGAATCCAGAGGTTAAACCACCTCCATCCTAACCAAAACGTGATCACACCAAAACTGGTGCTTCGATCACAAAACCATAGTGAGCTTGGAATTCCATCCAGAATCCATCACTATCCTTGAGGAATTTTCCATCTCCTTGTCTCTTAGGCTTTGCCACAATCCATTCCCGAATCACTAGGCCCTAAACCGAGACACCCCCCTCAGGCTTTATTGTGTATCCTGCCAAAACTGGTCAAGGGATTCCTAGGCCTTTAGGTGTGAACCTTGAGACCACCTTTGCCCAGATTCTGAAATCCATCCAGCAATTCCAAAGCTCAAAACCGAGATCAACATACCAACACTCCGTGGCATCTAGAAAAAGGCAAAGCTAGGATGCAAACCACTATCATAACCTAACAAAACCATGCCACCAACAACAAGAGAACCATACACTAACATGCAAAGCCATGCATGTCAAACCCATCTAGGAAATCACACATGCAATATTTTACCTGCAAGTATTCCTGCCGCGAATACTTGATCCTGCTCTTCCTTGTTTTCTCCTTGCTTTCCTTCCTTCCCTTTTGCTTGCTTTCCCTTCCTTTCTCCAAGGCTAGAGTGCTCCAAGAAAACTCTAAGTGTCCAAGAGCGAGAGAGAGAGAGAGAGATGAGAGAGCTCCAAAACTAAATCGACCAAGCTTACACTGACCAAGCCTGAACAAAAGATTTCTAGATGATCCTCATAAGCCTTTTTATCAATGAGGCCTCTATTTTCTTCAATTTCCATTATTTTCCTTCATTTTCCTCCTCACATGTAACCTGTGACCTTTCACCTCCTTTTTATCCTATTTTCCTTTATTTTCATAATTAAATGTGCCAAAAATGCCTTTTTTCCTTTTTAATGCCTTAGCCTTAGCCTTAGCCTTTGCGAATTTCCTTTAGCCATAAAAACATCCAGTGATGCCCACTAGGATATATTTTCCCAACATTCAGCTTGGAATACGTGTCCCTTAACCATGGTCTTATTTTGCATTTATTAACTTTTATTACATGGAATTTTCACCATGGATGTTACAACAAGGTTGACACCTCAACAATTGGACGAAAGAAGAAAAAATCACTACGTTTCAATTGTGACATTAAGTACAATAAGTGGCATAAATGTGGTGAGAAGAAATTATTCTACATAAGCTGTGAAGAGGAAGAATATCAAGAATTGGAACCATCACAATATCTAGAGCTAGAAGAAACTACTCCAATGATATCCCTTCATGTATTGGTCAACATTAATACTCCATAAATCCTCAATATACAAGAGTATATCAAAAATAAAAATGAAACAATGTTGATTGATTTGATTAGTACTCATAACTTCATTAATTACAAATTAATAAAACTTCTCAGTTTCTTTATATTTCTAGTAGAAAAGTTTCAAGTAATGGTTGTATATGGAGGTAGCATAAATTGTTTAGGAAAGTTGAATAGTATTAAGGTCAATATGGAGGAGTATTTATTGGATATTCTAATGATTGCAATCCAAATGGGTGTTGCTGAAGTTGAATTAGTGTCCAATGGTTGCAATCATTATGAATAATGGAACTTAATTTTCAATATATTTTCACGAGATTTTCTCCAGAAGGACGGGAAATTGAGGTGAGAGGTATCCAAGTGAAACCCTTTAAAGTGATAAACTTTAATAGTATGAAAAATTTACTTAAATTGGTACACCATGTTGTAATTTCACAATTGTGTTCATTAGACATTCAATCACCTATACTTTCTACTCCTTTGGATCTCTAAAAAATTATTAGCAATCTTTCCAAGGTATTTGGAGAGATTCCTAATGGTGTTCTACCTATTGATTTTTTGGATCCATCACATTCATGTTGATTTGGAGATCGACGTTTCGAACCCACAACTGTGGTTCATCTTGAAGATGAACCATAGTTGTGGGTTCAAAATGTTGATCTCCAAATCAACATGAATGTGATGGATCTAGAAAATCAATTGGAACAAGGTGTTCTACCTACTTGAGATCAGGACCATGCTATTCATTTGCAACTAGTAAGTGTACCACCTAATATTAGGCCTTACATATATCCATTTCACTAACGAATGAGATTAAGCATATGATTAAAGAAATGTTAGATGCCGACATCATTCATCCTAGCCAAAATGATTTCTCTTCACTAGTGGCGATTATTACCAAAAAGGATGGTACATGGTGTATGTGTCCATATTATTGACAACTCAACAAAATGATCATTAAAGATAAGTTTCCTATTCCTACCATTTATGAATTATTGGATGAATTGTATGGAGAAATTGTCTTTTCTAAGTTAGATCTTCATTCAGGATATCATCAAATCAGAATGAGGCAAGAAGGTGTTCCCAAAATTCCCTTTAAAATACATGAAAGTCATTATGAATTTTTGGTTATGCCATCTAGACTTACTAATGCGCTTCAACATTTCAAAGCTTGATGAATTATATTTTCAAATCCTTGCTTAGAAATTTGTGTTGGTATTTTTTTATGATATAATAATATATAAAAAAACTTGGGAATAACATGTACAACATTGATCTGTAAACTTTTGTTGATATTCTACTAGAAAATTTGTCACAACAGATCTAATAAAATGATATTTAAAAATCCGAAATCTACACTATCAAGGTTTTATTCTCTTTAGACTTCTAGATATGTAGATTATCATTAATTGTGTATGCGTGCAAATTAAAATTATGCATAAAATAGAGAACAACGAAATAAAAACTCAAAAACCATGATTGACACAAGATTTGACTTGGGAAACCCTTTAAGGATAAAAACCAGTTGGAAGGTGAGGTTTCTCTACTCTCTTTCTCTAAATAGAAAATGGTTATTAGTACAAAGAAGTATGATTTGTGGCCCATGGGCTACTATAATGCAAAAATCCTCTCGGTGTGCTTTATCTCCTATCCCACTCATCTATTTTGCTCATCTATGGAACAAATGCACTCAAAAGAATGGGACCCCCTTTCCTCCTAATGGCCCGATTATAACACAACTCGATAACCTACTAGTGGTTAGGTTTGACTAGCTCAACTCTTAACTAGAGTTACAATATAGACTCCTCTAGATTATTCTACATCATGATCATGTGGCTATCGCATTTTCTATGAATAATGGGGGTTGGCATGACATCCTCTTGAATTATGGTGGTGAAAATAAGAAGGTCAACTTCTGAGTGGCATAACTTTTGCATATAGACTCCGATTGCCGTGATTATTGTGTCGTTGGAAAGGTATCTATATTTAGAACCTATAAAAAATGTGCTACACTAAAGCAACAAATTTTTACTCCCAAAAAATGTCATTTGATGCCTCAAAATTCTCCCAGAAGGTTTTAGACCCAAAATTTCCAAATAGGGTTTTGCTGGTAAAAGTGGTTTTGTGAAATTCCTCCACTTTTTCCACTCTGAAATCATCGAGATGGATGAAAAACAATATAATGATACAATATGAATCACTCCTGCCCATTTTGAGAGGCTTTTGGTCCCCAAAAGCTTCTACTAAATAAGGTAAGGAAATTTTTACTCCACCTCCCGGGTGTAACATTTAACTTTTCCAGGAAGTTGTCCTTTCAACCCAATTTTCCAAAGGTCATGTTGCCCCTATCTTTTAGTTCTAGACCTCTTATGCAAAACTATATCTTCTGTCAACTCTACTTGAGAATCTGGTGCCAAATCCTCCACAGAAGGTAGAACCTATTCCTCTTCCCGATCTAGCACGATTAAAGTTTCAGATTCTCTTCATTCACAATTGAGTAAATGCACATGTATGGTTGTAGACTCAGTCAATACGAATGATCACCTACTTTTTCTAGTATCTCAAAGGGACCATACTATTGGAAATCAAGAGGTTTTCAACTTATTATTAGATTTTTGTTACATGATAATTACTTGTGAGACTTTAACAATTTTATTATTATGTTTTCTTTCCATCATCAAGCAATGAGCATAAACATGAAGATCACAAAAGACAATAGAACACAAGGTGTAGGTTCTCCAAGGCAAAACCCCTCCAAGGGGAAAACCTAGAAAATATCTTCTTATAGAATCAGATTAAATGAGATATCCAAGACCCATGATCACAAAATTTCCAACCTCTAGATGCCAAGCCAAACATTCCTTCCTTCCAACATATTCATCAGCAAGAGACCAACAACAAGAGGCAAACCAAGATAGATCTTCCTTAAAACTTATATTCTCTCTTCTAGATTTTCCTCCTCCACTTCTTCTCTTCCCTTCTTTGCGATATTTCAAACTGAAAATCTATCCAAGTGTGCTCCAAATGAGCTCCATATTTCCTCTATTTATATAGATTGGAGGGGTGTGAATAGGCATGTCCATTGGGGCAAGGACGACCTGTCATGTAGGATGACTTAGCATATAGAAGGGTTTCTATCCAAAAAATTACATTTATTTTACAAGAGGTCCAAGATAGGACTTTGACATTTTGACTCAAAAACCTAAAAGCACAAAGAACATGGTTATCTAGAAAATAATAATAATTTTCGTTTTCCTTTTATTTTGCTTTTTACATAAAATACAAAATGGTATAAATTATGAAGACTGAAACTAGTTACATTCTCCAACACATATTGTAGAGCCCTAATTTTCTTACCAGGACCTTGTAGCCTCTCCTTGTTTAACTATAACCATACTCTATCTCTTATGGTAGACAAATGATTTGTTTTGTGCTAATCATGTCTAGCCTTGTATTTTTCCTCTGACTTATGCAGTGTCTCCTGCAATTGTATATGGATTTATATGATCTTCTCAACAATTTTTCATCCTAAAGGCATTCCTTATAAGATCTCCCCTCACTCCCCCTTACTACGCATATGCAATATCTAAAGGTGAAGGTGGAAAATATCCAAAACAAGTTTCAAATGGGGACTTACCATTAGAAGTGTGGAGAGTGCTATATATATACAAATTTGTCATCCCAGGTCTTCAGATGCTTCTGATTATAACCCCTCAAAACTTGCACCAAAGTCCTATTAACTACTTTTGTTTGCCCTTTTGTCTGAATATGGAATGGTGTAGATCTCTTCAAATTCGTATCCATATTCTCCCATCATGTAGTCTAAAATGCATTGAGAAATCTCGTGTCTGTGTATGAAATGATGCTCCTTGGTATCCCACAGTGCAACTAGAATTGTTTAAAGAACAAGTTTGATGCTTCTTTCCCACTAAATGGTATTTTTATAGGGAATTAGAGCATACATCTTTCTAAACATGTCAACTACAATGAACATGTAGTCATGTCCCTTACTGTTGTTTGTAAACCTCCCAAAAATTCCATGGAAATACTTTCCTAAGGACTGGTGGGTACACATAAGGGATAATATAGACCATGTTTCCTATTATTAGGCTTACTGATATAGCAAATCACGCGTCCTCTTATGAACCTAGATACTTATTCTTTCATCTTGGGCCAATACACATACCTCTATAAGTTGGCCACTGTATTCCCTACATCAAAGTGCCCTACAACCTTGGAGGTGTGAGCCTTTTTGATTAGTTGCAAATGCTCACCTTTAGGAACACATAACTTATCTAGTCTCTAGAGAAACCTGTCCTGGAGATGGTAGTCAACATTGATGTCACCATCATGCACATGACTCTAGTTTTTAATTGCTGAAATACCTCCTTGAAGTCCTCATCCTCTGAATATGCCTCTCTGTATGCATCATTGGTGAATGGCTCCATGTGCATCAAAGTTACCAAATATATGATCTTTGTTGTGGGTGGCCTTGAAAGCATGTCATCCAACTTGGTTATGTTTCCTTTCTTATACTTAATCACTAAATTAAATTACTGTAGAAATCCTGTCCACTTGTAATTCATGGTCTACTGTAGCTTACTATGGGCCTGTAGGTACTATAGTGGCTAGTGATATGTGTGGATTATTGTCTCCTTTCCAATCAAATAGTGCTTGAAATTCTTCAAAACTTGGACCAGATCATAGAGCTCCTTGTTGTAGGTAGGGTTGCTACAAACTTCCCCATGAAATACTTTAGAATGGTAGCATATAGGTCTTCCTCCCTCCATCAAGGCCGTTCCCATAACATACCCACTAACATTATTCTCTGCTTCAAAGGGATGTTTGAAGTTTGGTAGTGCTAGAATTTGTGCTTGACTGATCTTCTTTTTTAGATCCTCAAGGGCACTTTGTTGACCCTTTCCTATTGGAAACTCTTGCCACTTCATGTTATGGCGTGAAGTGGTGCTACTACTATTGAAAAAAAGGCTATGAATTCCCTCAGGTACTGTGCTGCCGAAATGAGGCTCCTAACCTCAGACACATTAGTCAGAATTGATCATTTCATGATGGAATCCATCTTGGCAGGATCTATCTTCAACTCTCCTCCACTTATCACATACCCCAAATACACCAAATATTGTTGTGCAAACTCACACTTCTTGAGATTTCCTAGTAGATGGTGCTTCTTCAATTTCTCAAGTACCTACATCAAATGTGAAATATGATCCTCTAAGGTAGCATTATATACTAGGGTATCATCTAAATAGAAAATAAAAAATGAATCAATAAAAGGGCACAATATATAATTCATTAACCTCATAAATGTAGCTAGTATGATTACATAGGCTAAATGCAATGACTAACCAATCATACAAACCTTGCCTAATTTTGAAGGTTGTTTTCTAGGTATCTTCTTCTTTGACTTGAACCTGGTGATATCCAAACTTTAACTCCAACTTGGTGAAGTATTTCACTTTCTGCAACTGATCCAACGGATCATCTATCCTGGGCAAGGAGAACCTGTACTTGAACGTGATTTTGTTCAACACCCTATAATCAATACATATCTACCAAGTCCCATCCATATTTTGTACAATGACGATAGGTGACCCACATGGTGCATACTTGGTCGAATGACAACTTGTTCCATTAGCTGCTGCAATTGTTTCTTCAACTCACTTGCTTCTATAAAAGACTTCATGTACAACCTGATGTTTGGCAATGCGAAGTCTAGAAATGGCTAGATCTCGTGCTCCACTTCCCTCTTGAGTGGTAACCCTTTAGGCACATCTTTGTCCCTTCCCTATCGTAACTTGTTCCACTTTATGTATTTAACTTCATAATTCCCAACAGGGTAATATTGTTGCTTGATGGCATCTCGGAAAGAATTCCAATTGAGTGCGGCTGAAAAAATGAGGATTCCCTCTCATCCTTTTATTCACAGTAGGTTTCCCACCAATACTTGACGTGTGGGGCAACTTTGAGAAGTGCAAAAGTAATATTTTCCCAATTGGAAAAGCCATGAACTAAAAAATATCCTTTCAACATATTTAAGCATTTATCTATGATGTTTGCATCTATCTGTCCCTCAAATATGGGAATATCAAAGTTAACTTGTAACTTAAAAGGAGTAGTGCCTCCAGAGTGGCTTTTGAATGAGGATGCATCACCTGTGGGTAGCCGTCGAAGAATTTGGGAAAATTTATCAATCATCGCATTCCTCTATCACTCAAGGAATTCCTCGAGGAGTATTTTGAAAGGATCTACTGCCCCCTCATCTTTCTTTTCTTTCGCCATGGGAGGTCACCGGGTTTTGTGAGGTTGGTCTTGCAAAGGTTCAACCAGAGTGAGCCCTAACTCCTTATACCCTAACCTCATTGGGGACATGCAAATAAAAATAGAGAAAGAGTAGACCACTCTGATACCACTGATCCAGACTTATGCAGGAACACAAATAAATACAGAAATACCCATATACACAGAGATGCAACAGAAATAAAACTTCATTTCATTAATATCAAAGAAATGAAAATGCTTACATACAGAAATAAAAATAAACTAGATCGGGCAATGGTAGCTTATCTTTGAGAAGAGATGTGGAAGCTACATGCCTTTGAACTATGTTACAATGAAGCTGAAAGGCCTATTTATTATTTAGAAACAATGGAAAACCCTAAACATCTAAAAACTAACCCTAGAAGATGAAGTGCCAAATCTGTGGGTCCTATTTGGGTAAATTTGTACATTAACTTCACGGGATCGTAACTTTGGCATACGATCTTCGTTTGGCTATAAAAATACCTTGTTTCAAAGATCTTGAAGAGGAGGGTGAAAAAAACTGGGAGACTAGTATGGGAGTTTACTAGTCTCTCCATTTTCCCTAAAGACATCTTTTAGTCCCTCAAAACGGATTCGGAAGTTTAGGACCCGAAAAACTGCCAAAAATAGTAAGTTGTGCTACAATTAAGGAAACTGAAAAGAAACAATGGTGGGGGTCAACGTGGAATAGGCAGGTGGCCACCAATATCCCCCCTAGATCAGTCCTCCCCCCTTAGGAAGCAATGGTCCCAATTGCATTGAGTGCCTCCATGAGATGGGGAAACTTTCGCTGAACTTGGTCCCTAGTGAGCCACTTGCCTTGGTGCAGGAGTTGGCCAACTTTGACATCCATATATAGTTGGATCCTCTGCTGGTGAGTGTTCTTGATCTGTGTGTCCATGATTCGATTAGTTGTGGCCTATTCCATGCCGTCTGGTTTTAAATTTGTTGGTGTGAGTTGTTCTATTATGTCTGATGTGTCCTGTAATGGTGAAATGTATGGATAAAGACAATCCACATTAAACACTGGGTGCAAGCCAAATAATGGTATTATTCCCTACAACCTTAATGATGGTTTAAGGCCCCTATCGAAGTGGGTGAAGCTTGTAGTGGGGCCCAACGAGGCACTCCTTCTGCAAATGTAACCAAACTTTGTCACCCACTTGGAACTTTTGTGGCACCCAATGCTGATCATGACACTGCTTGTACTTAGAATTGGCTCTGTCCAATATGTCATGGACCTACTAGTGGATTTGTTGAATGCACTCAATGAAGCTGTTAGCCCTATTAGCTTCAGACTGGACATGAGCTGAATCAGGTTAAGTATATGCAAATGGTATGGCCACATCAAATGGACATAATGGTTAGAATCCTAACTCCACCTAAAAGGGGCCATGGTCAGTTGAGCTATGGAGAGCTTTGTTGTAGCTGTGCAGGACATAGGGGAGGCTTTCATCCCATGTGCATGGATGCTGTGAATTGTACATACGCAAAATGTGTATGATCATCTTGTTAACAAACTCTATTTGGCCATCACTTTGGGGGTGAAAATCCATGGACTTAGTGAGATTGGTATCCAACATCGACTAGATACTTGACATAAATGTACTTAGGAACCTGATCTCCTGATTTGAGATAATGGATTGTGGGATCCGAAAAAGTAACCACACTTGTTCCAAGAAGAGATTAACAGTGGCTTCTGATGTGACACTCTTTTTGCAAGTCGCCATAATGGCCATCTTAGAGAATCTATCGAAGACCATGAAAACATAGTCGTTGCCATGCTTAGTAGAAGGAAGGTCCAACATGTAATCCATGGAGATGGATTCCCAAGGTCGACTAAGAGTAGGCAGAAGAGTATATAGGCCTTTCTTCTTGATGGTCGGTTTGGAAATGATGCAGGAAGTGTAGGATCTTATGTACTTCCCAACATTCTATCAAAGGTTTGGCCAATAAAAATACTTCTGTAGCACTGCAACTTTTTTCTCTACCCGAAAATTTCCAACAACCCAACTGTAGTGCGCCTCCGAAATCATCTTGGCACGCTCACTTGAAGGAACACAAAGATGTCCCAAGTGGCATAACAATGCATCATGGATATGAAAATTTGGAACCTGCTTACCTTCCAGGAGTGTTTGGTATGTGTTGCCGAATTCTAGATCACTCTTGTAAAGATGTGGCCACCCCGCAATCTCATGCCCACAAGAGTTGAGCATAGTGGTCAACACCATGACCGGTGGTCGGCTAAGACAGTCTACAACATTGTTAGTGCTGCCCTTCTTGTACTTAATGTTCAAATGGAAATTTTGTAGGTATATGGACCATTTTTTATGGAAATCATTCTGCAACTTCCTTTATGTCTATATGAATTGCAGGGGTTGATGGTCTGTGTGGATGACTGTTTCCTTCCCTAGAATGTAATGCTTCCATTGTCGGCATGCCTGCACAATGGAATACATATCTATTTCATAGTGGGATACTTCTGGACTATGTATGAAAGTGTCTCACTGTGATGTGCCACTAGATGCCCCTTCTGAGTAAGAACTGCACCAATAACATAGTCAGAGGCATCTATCTCGATCTAAAATGGTTGTTGCAGGTCTGGTAATGTGAGCAGTGGTGTAGAGTAGAGGTGATGTTTCAACTCGAAAAATGCCTTCTGTTTGGATTTAGACCAAAACAAATTTTCTTTCGCTCCTCCCTTAGTGACTTGACTTAAAGGCTAAGTGATATGAGAGAACCCCAACATGAACCTACGACAGAAATTGGCAAGACCCAGAAAGTTGCAAAGCTCTGTTAGTGTGGTTAGGGCTGGCTAATCCCAAATTACTTGTATCTTGGTTGGGTCCACATGCACACCTGCTCATCAATGATGTACCTGAGATATTGAACATGGGTCATGCCAAAAGTGCATTTCTCCAAATTGACACACAACTTGTGTTGCCGTAGGGTTTGAAGGACTTGTTGAATATGGTGGAGGTGCTCTTCCAAACTCTGGTTGAAGATCAAGATGCCAGCTAAATACACCATCGCAAATGCATTGGTGAAGGGTCGCAATATGTCGTCCATCACTCATGAAGGTTGTGGGGGCATTCGTAAACCCGAAAGGAATGACCAACCATTCAAAAAGGCCTTCCTTGGATTTGAAGGTAGTCTTCCACAAATCGGAGGGTTCAATAGGAAACTGGTGATAACCAGACTTTAAGTAATTACTGCTGAAATATTTGGCCCCCATGAGCAGGTCCAGAAGGTCATCAATCCATGGGATTGGGTACCTATTTTGGACAACGATCTTGTTCAGTGCCCGATTGTCAATACTGAGTCCCCATGTCCCCTCCTTCTTCTATGCCAATACAATCGGGCTCCCACATGGTGATGATCTTGGAATGATGTGCCCTTTCTACAACAACTCCTGAATCTGCCTCTTGATCACATCGTGCTCTAGAACAAAGTGTCGATAGATCAATCCATTGGGTAGCGGCGCGCCTGGGGTCAGATTGATGGAGTGCTTGAACTCACAGTGTGCAGAAATACCCCTATAGGTGAGGTGAAAATGTCGATGTACTCTTCCCTGACCTTGTCCATCTGCTATTGTTATTCAGAGGAGCCCTGTCTGGAAGCTGTGGCCACAACCTTATTCTTTGCTTGAGGGCGAATTATAAGGAAAACAAATTTCCTGGTCTGGGAAATGATCTTACTGCATTTCTTTGTAGTGAAGAAAGAGATGGTGGTAGGCGGGGCTACCTCTGGTATCCTGTACAACTCATTGCCCAAAGTAATAATCACAGAGCAAGGTCTAGACTCATATACATCATGTAGCTTCCACAAGTATGGTTTCCCTAATAATACATCACAAAATTCAGGAGGAGAAACATCACACAACTAGTCATCCGTGAAGAGCTTGATGTTATAGGGAAGGCGACATTGCTGGCTGACGCGAAGATCTCGTCCTTGGTGAAGCCACCCAATGGTGTATGACTATGGATGTGTTGTAGTCGGTAGGCCAAAACTCTTCATGACCTCTGCTGAAATGAGGTTCTTTTGGCTCCTGCTGTCGACAATGAATTGTAGCGGAGAACTCTTCACCCATATTTGTGAGTGGAAGAGGCACTCCCCCTCCTCTAGATTTTCAGGCTCATTCTTCTAGATCTTAGTGGTGGCCATGGTGGCACTGGGCTCCATGTCAATTATCTGCTTCCCTTTTTCATTCCCCTTGTCAGGTTCTGACTTAGAGTCAGAACATTTTTCTTATTCGGAAGACTTCATCTCGGCCACCAGTGACTACTTGGCCCGACACTCACTTGTGTTGTGAGTGGAGCTCTATGGGACTCACACCATTTTCCATGTCATTCTTTGTCTTCAGGGTGTTGTTCTTTACTTGAAACTTCAACGAGTTTTCCTGGGTTGCCCTGCCTTGGCTTTGTCCTTTTCTCTGTGGTTTGGGGGTGCCTTTTCCTTGCTTCAGATTTATAGATCCAAAGTCGCTCTTCTTTTGTTTAACTTATGCTCAGTCTTGGGAGTGTATCGGTACACCGTGATGAGCGAGGAGATGTACAGGAAATCCATCTCATCCTAGATGTACTTGTCTAGACAGCTGCAGTACTTGAGTACGAAATTCTGCTCAAATTCCTTGATACCCAGCTTCGTGTGAAGGGTATGGAAAACATTTTAAACTCCAACACATCTTGGTCCCTTTCTTGCTATAACATGGTCCACTTTATGTATTTACCTTCATAGCTCCCAACAATGTAATATTGTTCCTTGATGGTGTCTCAGAAAGAATTCCAAGTGGGTGTGACTAAAAATAGTGAGGATTCCCTCTCGTCATTTTGTTCACAATAGGTTTCCCACCAGTCCTTGACATGTGGGGTGGCTTTGAGAAGTGCAAAAGTAATCTGAAAATTCATGAACTAAAAATAATGCTTCTAATAGATTTAACCATTTATCTACAACATCTGCATCTATCTGGCCCTCAAATATGGGAATATCAAAGTTAACTTGTACCATAAAAGAAGTGGCGCCTCCAGAGTGGCTGTTGGATGAAGATGCATTACTTGTGGGTAGCCGTTGAAGAATTTGGGAAAAATGATCCCATCATTGTGTTCCTCTGTTGCTTGAGGGCTTCCTAGAGAATTATTTTGAAAGAATCTCTTGCCCCCTCATCTTTATTTTCTTATGCCATGGGATGCGGTTGGGTTTTGCGAAGCTGGTTTTGCAAAGGTTCAACCAAATCGAGCCCTAACTCCTTATACCCTGACCTCATCGGGGACATGTAAAGAAAAACAGATAAAGAGCATATCGCTCTGATACTACTGATCCAGACTTATGCAGGTATGCAACAAAGTAAAAAAATACCCATATACATAGAGATGCAACAAAAATAAAAATTGATTTCATTAATATCAGAGAACTAAAATATGCTTACATACATAAATAAAAATAAACTAGCTTGGGTGATGGTAGCTTATCTCTGAGAAGAGATGTGGCAGCTACATGCCTTTGAACTCTATTACAATGAGGCTAAAAGGCCCATTTATTATTGAAAAACAATGGAAAACGCTAAACATCCAAAAACCTAACCCTAGGAGATGAAGCGCCAAAACTGTGGGCCTCGTTTGGGTAAACTGGTACATCAAATTCCTAGGGTCGTAACTTTGGCTTACGATCTCCATTTGGATATCATAATACCTCGTTCCGAAGATCACGAAAAGGAGGCCAAAAAAAATTGGGAAACTAGTTTAGGAAGTTTTTGGTCTCTCTGTTTTCCCTAAAAACGTCTTTTTGTCTGGTAAAACGGCTTTGGAAGTTTAGGACTCGAAAAACTGCCAAAAATAGTAAGTTTTGCTACAATTAAGGAAACTGAAAAGAAACAATGGTGGGGGTCTAAGTGGAATAGTCAGGTGGCCACCAATATCCACCTAGATCAGTCCTCCCTCGTTAGGAAGCAATGGTCCCCATTGTGTTGAATGCCTCCATGAGATGGGGAAACTTCTGCTGAACTTGGTCCTTGGTGAGCAACTTTCCTTGGTGCAGGAGTTGGCCAAATTTGACAACCCGATACAGTTGGATCTTCTGCTTGTGATTGTTGTTGATCTGCGTGTCCATGATCCGATTAGTTGTGCCCTGCTCGATGCAATCGACATTTAACTCCATTGGTGTGAGTTGTTTTGCAATGTCTGATGTGTCCAGTAATGGTGGAAAGTATGGTCGAAGGTGGTCCACACTGAACACTAGTTTTAGACCAAGGAATGGTGGAATATTGAGCTCGAAAGCATTGTCCCCTACAACCTTAGTGATGGTGTGTTGTAGTACTCAAAAACCACCCATTTAATTTTTAGTTTAGCCATATAATAAAATTCTGGGGACCCTTTTGTTTTTTAGTTTTGATTGCCTTAGAAGACTTTACTTAACCCTAGCTTCCTATATCTTTTGTTTCGATTCTTGTGGTTATCTGATTTGTAGATAAATATTGGACATAGGTTAGATATTTTAACTACCTTGGCATATTAAGTATACATAAATTTCATAATCAATTTTTATTTTGTAAATATTTACTTTTTATATAAATAATAAATTCATTTTAATTTGTAAATAATAAACATAGCCACCGAGACCAAGCTTTAATGTTAAAATGGATTTATTATTTCAAAGTAATATTAGGGCTAAACCCTTATATTACAAGTGGCTATAATTCTTACATTATACATATTAGAACCCTTATATCGGAGCTCAAGCCCATAAGACATTGGCTTTCATTTAAAATCTATCATCGCAAGAATTTTATCAGAAAATTGTAACATGTCCTCTTAGGATAAATTGCAATTAAACCATTCGCCGATTGAGTTTTCAAATGTTTAATCCTAAAAGTGATAAAAATGCTCCTTTGCAAATAAAATAACAAAGTCTCAACCCCACAAGATTGCGATGTAGCGTTATCTGAGATTCCAATATCAGTGTTTTCAATATGATGCTCATGTCACTGATCTCCGATCCCCGATACAACATATCCATTTGATATCTAAAGTTCCAATATCCAAGGCCTTCATCTTATGCAACAAGTAGCTGTAGTTTATATCAAAAAGATCACATATTAGGGTTATAACATTTAAATGTTACAATATATTAAAACCCTGATATGTCCCTACCTTTGCTCTGCTTGATACATATTTTAAGAAGGTTTAATAAAGGGTTTATGCAACATAACCATTTCACAGTCATGATTTGTGGTCTCTGCCTGCCATGTCACCCATGAAAATTTATATTAGGGATGTCCATTCCCGACCTCCGATTTTCAAATCCAATATGGTATTAATTATGATCTAATCAGAATATCGCATCCGCCCCCTACATCAGAAATTTTTATATGGTAATAGTCATAAAAATTTCGATAACTTAAATCGTTCGATACCATATTTCCCCGATCTCTAATTTCCACTCCCTCTGATCACCGATATCCCTAAAGACCTCCGATCTTCGACTGTCGATAATCATTCACCTCCCATATCTGGATTCAATGCACAATATAAAAGGAGTTTAATGTGAAATCACATCCACGCCATATTAGAGCGTCCCAATATTGACATTTTTGTTTGCGCACAACCATAAAAACCTCTGATGAACTTACCTCTGATTCCACTCAAATGCTGCCACGTGTCACTATTTGGTACGAATATAATGTTTTAATAAAAAAATCCATTTAATTTGTAGTTTCATGACTCATATTTTTGATTTTATAGTTTTCTTATATTTTGGCTTGTTTTTCTCCCCAATTTCATCTAATTTTGGCCCTGTATTGGTACAGAAGTTTCCAGGATGAAATATAATAACAGATCCAACAACTAATCCCTAAAATAACTCCTCGAGGTGGCAAAGTGGATCTAAAATGGGAAGGAAATTGCTATCCCTGTTGAAGCAATTGAATGTGGTCTTATCCAAACATGAGTTAAATTGGGCATCTCCTCAAGCTATAGCCATTTATATTCTGCCAGAATTTTATCTAAAGGAATAATTCAGCTCTATTTTACCGTTATTTTCTCCATATGTTGAGAAAATCAAGGGAGACTATTAGTATTCCCAACATGTATAAATACCATCTCTGGTCTCTGTATGAAAGGATTCAAATGATGGAAAAAAGCCTTCTCTACTCTGCAATTCAGAATTCTAAAAGCACTGCTGTAATAGGGATTTAGGGTTGTAGATTAGAGGAGAATTTAATCTTAGATCTGAGGAATAGAGAGATTTATCTTTTATGCATATGAACTATGTATGACGAGAAGAGATTGTACTATTGCAAATCCTGTTTCATTAACAAAGTTTATGAGTTGTAGAGCACTGTTGGAGATCAGAGCAAGGGAATTGGACTTAATAAATTGGTATTCAAGATACTATTGTTTTAGTACTAGTTTCATTTTATAATAGCAAAGACTTGTGATTTTTAGTCATATTTGTGCACTATTGTTTATGTGAGTGAGTTATTGAAATTATTTGTTGTTTATCTCTGCTCTTATGTGTTGAACTCTGATTTATTAGTAACTACTTACTCAGAGATCAACCTTTTAATTATGTCCTAACAAACAATAATATTCACTATTTCCTTGTATTATTGTTTAATAATTCGAGCTTTTGGATTACTAATCATCATCATTTTTGTGAACTACTTCCTAAATGTTGTTGATTAATAATTCTGGTTAAAGGATCTCTGGACAAGATATGTTTGGTAATCATAATATCAGATATCATTTTTTGGGATTCAACTGCGTTAAGTAAGTCATTCAAACGTATGACCATTTCCATGAGAGGTAGTCGTAACTGACTAATTTCTCATGATTTTTGAATAGTTCACTTAGCACTCATTGCATCGGGTGATGCTCACAGGGGTGAAGAAGTGGGATTGAAACTGGTGAAATGTGGAGAATGACTCACATAGCATCAATCATCACTTCCGGGGCTTGCACCTGGTAACCATAACTTCCCAGGAGGTCACCCATCCCAGAACTCCTCTGGCTCAAGCGTGCTTAACTGTGGAGTTTTTCCACAATCAAGCCCACTTAGCTTGCTACCCCATTTGCAAAACCTTAGCAAGTATTGTGCCTCATGAACCATTCAAGTAGAGATCCCTTGACTCTTTTTGAATTTAAGTATGTGGGTTTACGTAGTGCATTATATTAGATATCATTTTGGGATTCAACTGCGTTAAGTAAGTCATTCACGTATGACCATTT
>APFE030148539.1:202265-220737 GCA_000404065.3 Pinus taeda
ACGTATAACCATTTAACGCAGTTGAATCCCAAAAAATGATATCTAATATAATGCACTGCGTAATCCCCCATACTTAAAATCATAATATCAACTAATTGAACTACTTCCTTAACTTTATATTCACTATAATCCAGACATATTTAAATCTCAATTCAATTAGTTATCTTGCTCTCAGTTGGGTTAGATCTATATCTCCCTAATCGAGATAACTTTAGGATTTCCATCATTTTGCTTGTATTATAGTGTTAGTTTATATTTAGATCAATTAATACATTTCTAGAAGTTCTCTTATCAAAGAGGAAAACTTTAGTTGTGGCTTGATTGAGCCCCAAATCAGCTTAACGATCACTTTCTTGCCTGATCAACAATAGGACTGATCTGATGTCTCTTCTCTATTGGTAGGTGAAAGTCATATTTTATGCTAGTGGAGATAGAGAGAAAGTAAATGGACCTAGTTTAACTAGTCAAAACCACCATTTCAATGGAAAATGAGATGCTCTAAGTTCCCGATCGGGTTGTCTCCCTTATAATGTTGTAGGCATAGATTTTCGAGCCTTCAACATTTTTGGCGCTAGAAGGAGGGCCAATGAATTTATTTCTTTGAATATTTGTTTTATTTCATATGGCTCCATGTAAAAGACTTCCTTGGAGTTTCTTTTTTGGACCTCATCCAAAAACCACTCTAGTAAAGGAAGCCAAGATCCTGTCTCCGGTAAAATATAATGGCAATACATCTGCTTTTAATCATTTCCTTCAATTTATCTTAAGTTGCAATAATTTCAGTATTGATGAAGATATTGTTTGCATAATATTTACTCTAATTTTGATAGGAAAATCCAAAGACTGGTGCTTGTCACTTCCAGTTGCCTCTGTACGTAGTTGGGACAAATTTTCGAAGATTTTCCTTCACGCATTTCAAACATTCAATCATCCTATTAATTTTGTTATTCAAGAAACTATCCTAATTTTTGATTCCTATAATGATGAAATGCCCTTTTTGGATCAGAAGCTTGAAATCTTCCCATTCCCGCAAAAGAAAGAAAACCATGAGTTTAATTTTATAATTTCTATTAATGTTCATGGGAAATAAATCTTCACAAATGAATCCCAACCATGTTGTACTATTGCTTGTAACATTAATGTAAACTTGAATCCGCTCAGTTTCTAGTTCCCTCGGTTTGAATTTATTTTTCTTTTGAATCTCATTTTTGAATTTCTGAGCACATTTTATTGGTATTTTGAACATTCAAACTCTAGACACTGATCAAGTGCATTAATAAGCACATATGAGAATCAATTCAAGAGTTTCAGGCAAGGACATTGGCTACTTTTTATTTTGAAATTTTATTTGTTCATGCTTGACCAATTTATTTTTGACTTTCAAATTAGTTCATTACAAATTCTGGCACCTAAGAGTGCACCATTTCATTCTGACCAACAATGGGACACTTCTAGAAACCTTTTAAATGTTCATCCATTCTTTATTGATACATTTGAAAAATATCTGGAAGTTCTAGTGTGCAGGAATATTTCTGACTTTGCTAGCATTTGACAAGCTTCAATAATTAAAAATGTATCATTCAAGCCTGGTATGATGTTTCCTCTTCTTTTGAAATTCTTCCAATCATTCACTAAAATTCATGCTATTTTCTATGATCCTATAAACATTTGGTTGGAAGAATTCCAAGGTAAGAATTTTGTAAATAAATTTAATTGTGCATAATAGGCTGCAATTTTCTTTTTATAATTTAGTTTCAGTTTTACTCCTGTTGATTGACTTGTACATACATGTAGGAGTTAAAACGAGAGGATGGTTACATTGGAAGTATGACTATACCTAGTCATGTTTCCTTTCATTCAATTAGAGTTAGGGATATATTAATTTAGATTTAGACTCTTTTTTTTCTGATTGCATTTATTTCATTATTTCAGATTTTTAATAAGAAAGTAATGAATCCAAGTTTTTCTTGGCATGTCCTTTCATTTTCTGGAAAAATGTCTTGGAACATTTTGGGGTTCTTATATAGTCAGATCATATACACTTGTGACATGCTTAATTTAATTTCTTTTGCAAAATTTCATTGCAATGTTTTTGTAATGAAAACATGTATCAAGAAATTTCAAGGAATTACTAGGACTTGGCAATTTTGGATTCACAGGTGTCTCCAAAGGGTTATTTTATCACTTCGATTCTCATTACTTAGCATTTTAAATTGAATAAATAAGTGAAGCTTGAACATGAATCATTGTTTTAGTGCTTGCTTTAAATTGAATAAATTATGATTTTGGGCCAATGAAAATTACATTCAAAACCACTTCTTCATGCTTTTACTTCCAACTAAAAGAAGATGTTACTTTGGTTGGAAAAAAACATTTTTATCAAGTAAGATCAAACAAACATCTCCAGTGGTAAGTTTCATATGATCATTCTCTTCCTTTTATTTTCTGCATTTTTCCTTTTGCTTGAATTTCTTGCTTTTGTTTTCTCTTCCATTTATATTCCCTTATACTTGTCTCCTATGTTTTGTAGGTTTTCATTGGTTTGAGATTTTTTTTTTTTTTTTTTGTAAATGAAGCTAGGAAGAACAATCAAGGAGTTTCAAGAAGTTTCCTCTTCCCTTTCTTGTTTATGATTTTCATTTTGATTGATGGTCTTTTTCTTAAAACATAACAATATTTAAAGACTTGCAATTTAAATTTCTAGAACAAGATTTGTAAAAGGAGAAAGTCCCTAGAAATGCACATCAATGAGTTATCATTTAATAAGCCTCAATTAACAAATTTATTTACAAGATAAAAACTCTAATCTTGACATACTTTTATATCTTGTAAAAAATTTACGCAGAGCTCATTCTCCCGATTGGCTTCCCTACTGATTTGCTAACATTTGGTGCTTGCCTTTTTATTTCATTTTCACAAAATCATATGTATATACCAGAGTGTTTTCTATTTCTTGAAATACCATTTCTTTTGGTTTTATACTTGGGCTATATTTCCATCTGTGTAGTCCAATGGAGTTCATTCCAAAAGGAAGATTATAAAAAGAAAAATCATTATGCTATCATTTATATTTTCACTTCACTATAATCTCTGACTACTGAATCATCATTCTACTAAATGATCTCCGAACTTAACACTTTAAGGGTTAATTCTATCATATGATAAGCTATAACATATTTAGCCCCCAGCTGCGGGTGATTAAAGCGGGAGTAAATGAAGGGGCGGCCTCATTAAGGGGCAAGTGGCTGCCCACTTCAGAAAGATGGCTGGAAGCGTCTCGAAAGACTGCTTCCTCTGTTCGGCCAAGTTTAATGCTGCCTTAACTCCACATGGGAAAATGGTCACGCAGGGTGCTATAACTGTCGACCTCCTCTGCCTGACGATGCACTGTGAAGGGTTGGCAAATGTTGGAATGGTTAGCGTCTGGCCTCTGTGTTCTGTGAGCAATTTGTTCAGGTCTTGGATGAGGGTGTCATGGTTGAGTTTACCAGGATTTAGACCTCGGCCCTCTGTACAAAAGGCCTTGGTCTTTACCCTGGGTTGCTCAGGCTTCATTGATTGCTCGTATCAGACGGTCCTGGTCTCTGAGCGTAACATCCGGCTTCAACGTATTTGGGTTCTGAGCATTCCGCCCAGCGCGGCTCTGGATTTTCCTCATCTGCAGATCAGGGTGGTAAGTTTTGGTCCTTTCCATTGTGTTATTTCCACTGTTAACCACTTACCTTGTCAGCTTCTGTGTGGATAAGGGCACATTCGGGTTCTGGGCAGATTGGTGTGCGGTTTGGTTTCAGGATGCCGCGTGAGCGAATGCGACTCATTAGTCGACGGGGTGGCTCAAGGGGTGGTGCTAGAGGTCGTGCTTCTTCTCCACGATCCTCAGCCTCACTCGGCTCCCCCTCTGAGGAAATCAATTCACCTGGATCTCGGCGAGGACGAGGCAGAGGGAGAGGGCAGGGAAGGACAACGATATGCTCGCTCGGTTCTCACCCTTCCACTCGATTCCGGTTTCCATGCGCCTTGGATAATGCCACCTATTATGTTACAGTCAGGATCAAGAAATGTGAGCACGCAGCCATGCCAGAAGTCCCAGCGGAGCCACGACCACCCTCGCCTGTTCAGAGTTCTCGACTGCAGCCTGTGGAGGCCTCGAGTGCGGTGGCGTGAGCATTGGCGGGAACAAGCAAGCCTGCAAGGAACGATCCCCCCACACAGATTCAAGCGCCTCTGATCCATATGCCTGTCCCGTGGTGGAGGAACAACCATCCACCTCCGTGGATGCGTAAGCCTGTTGTTTGGCTGCTTGCGAGATTGCTTTCACAGCCTCAGAATGACGGCACGATGATCACTGTGCACACTGAAGGTTATGAGTCAGTCATGGTTTTGGGTCGATTCTCGTTAACGTATGTTGTGTCTGTTATGTTTTCTATGTCAGGTATGTATGGAAGCTCCGTGTTTGTAAAATTCCCCCCCGCCTCGGCAGGGACTGGAAGTTTTTTGGCATGTAACCAGTCTTTTATGGGTTCAGGTCTGGAGTCAGTGGACAATCTCTTCGTTCCACAGTTTTTTAGGTTCATGTTTAGTCACAGTAAGCTCAAACTGTTCAGCGGCAGCCATCCTAGCATGGCGGATGTAATCTTTCTGTAACTCTTTTTGTATAATATATTAGAAGTAGCACAATTTACACAAAAAAACACATATTTAGCTACTAAAGCAGCAAAGTTCATCAATAAAAGTTTAGCATCTTATGACTCTTCTTGTCATCCCGATTTCTTAAGTAGTGGATTTGTCTCCCCATCCATTAATACAATATTTTTAGAGTGTAATTCAAAAATAATAAAAGAATTGAAAGATAAGGGGTCACACTAAGAGCCAACCTACCATGATTATAGGCACTGATAGTGGTGACATTATCACAACTGGTTACCAATCCAAGATAATGGCTTGTAACCAAACGGTTATAAGACACGAGGTCTCATCATGATCCACCTTGTTCACTATTATTAGTAATGGTGTATGGAATTGTCAATATTTGGTCACCAAGCCAGGAGAGTGACTTTCAAAGTAACTAAAAGGAAATAAAATAATTATTACATATTCCTCTAAAATATAAACTAATGGATGGGATACTGATACTTCCAAGGGTTAAAAGGTGACCCTATTGAGGCTATGGGCGCCTGTTGGCAGCAGTGGCACCACCTATGACATTCGAGTATATATTTAAGATGGACTCATAAATAAACTTTGTTTTCTTTAGTTGAAGCTAACATATATACATAACTATCTAAAATACGATTATACTCTTATATCTAATAGAAAGAGATTTTATGCATATGTTGAATTCTCAATATTTTTTACAGAGATATTTTTAAAAGGAAAAATTGAGTCCTAATATCTTATCTTTATTCCTTTTTCTTTGAACTTCCTTGGTATTTGCCCAGAGCTAATTGTTTCGCCTAATGTGTCACCAGTTGTTGTAGTACTCAACAACCCCCCATTTAATTTTTATTTTAGCCATGTAATAAAATTATGGGGACCCTTTTGTTTTTCAGTTTTGATTGTCTTAGTAGATTTTTGCTAACTGTAGCTTCCTATATCTTTTGTTTCGCTTCTTGTGATTATTTGATTTGTAGATAATGATTGGACTTAGGTTGGATATTTTTACTACCTTGGCATACTACGTATACATAAATTTCATAATCATTTTTTATTTTGTAAATATTTACTTTTTGTATAAATAATAAATTTATTTTGATTTATTTTAATTTGTTAATAATAAGCATAGCCACCGAGACCAAGCTTCAATGTTAAAATGGATTTATTATTTCAAAGTAATATTAGGGCTAAACCCTTTATATTACAAGTGGCTGTAATTCTTACATTATACATATTAGAACCCTTATATCAGAGCTTATGGCCATAAGACATTGGATTTCATTTAAAATCTATCATCAAAAGAATTTTATCAAAACATTGTAACATGTCCCCTTAGGATAAATTGCGATTAAACCATTCCCCGGTTCAGTTTTCAAATGTTTAAGCCTAAAAGTGATAAAAATGCTCCTTTGCGAATAAAATAACAAAGGCCCAACTTCACAAGATTTCCACGTAGCGTTAACGGAGATTCCAATATCGACGTTTTCAATATGATACTCATGTCACTGATCTTCGATCCCCGATACAACATATCCCTCCAATATCCAAGGCCTTCATCTTATGCAACAAGTGGATGTAGTTTATATCACAAAGATCACATATCAGTGTTACAACATTTAAATTATATCATATATTAAAAGCCCGATATGTCCCCAACTATGTTCCGCTTGATAAATAATTTACCGAGGTTTAATAAAGGGTTTACACAACATAACCGTTTCACAATCATGATTTTTGGTTTCTTCTTGCCATGTCACCCAAGAAAATTTATGTCAGGGCTATCCATTCCTAACCTTCGATATTTGGATCCTATATGGAATTAATTATGATCTAATCGGAATATCGTATTCGCCTCCTACATCGGAACTTTTTATATGGTAACATTCATAAAACTTCTGATAACTTTAATCTTTCGATATCATATTTCCCCGATCTATGATTTCCACTCCCTCCAATTGCCGATATCCCTAAAGACCTCCGATCTCCGATTTCCGATAATCATTCACATCCGATCTCCGGACCTAATACACAATTTAAAAGGAGTTCTATGTGGAATCTCATCTGCTCCATATCAGAGCCTCCCAAAATCAATGTTTTTGTTTGCGCACAGTCATAAAAAATTCTGATGAACTTACCTCCAATTCCACTCAAATGATCCCACGTGTCACTATTTGGTACGACTGCAATGTTTTAATAAAAAAATCCATTTATTTATTTATTTAATTAAGTCTCATGACTCATATTTTTTATTTTATAGTTTGCTTATACTTTAGCTTGTTTTTCTCCGCGATTTCAACTAATTTTTTCCCTGTATTGGTAGAGAAACTTCTAGGATGAAATAACTAACAGATCCAACAAATGATCCCTAAAAGAACTCCTCCAGGTGGTAAAACATATCTAAAATGGGAAGGAAATTGTTATCATTGTCGAAGCAATTGAATGTGCTCTTATCTGAACATGAGCTAAATTGGGAGTCTCCTCAAGCTGTAGACATTTATATTTTGCCAAAATTTGATCTAAAGAAATAATTCAACTCTATTTTACCTTTATTTGCTCCATATGTAGAGAAAATGAAGGGAGACTGTTAGTGTTCCCATCATGTATAAATACCATCTTTGGGCTCTATATGAAAGATTTAGAATGATGGATAAAGGCCTTCTCTACTTTGCAATTCAAAATTCTAAAAGCACTATTGTAATAGGGACTTAGGGCTGTAGATGAGAGGAGAGTTAAGTCTCAGATCTGAGGAATAAAGAGAATTATCTTTTACGTATATGAACTGTGTATGATGAGCAGAGCTTGCACTATTGCAAATCTTGTTTGATTAACAAAGTTTATGAGTTGTAGAGGACTGTTGGAGATCAGAGCAAGGGAATTGGACTTAATAAATTGGTATTCAAGATACTATTGTTTTAATACTAGTTTAATTTTATAATAGAAGAGACTTGTGATTTTCAGTCATATTTGTGCACTACTGTCTATGTGAGTGAGTTATTGCAATTATTTGTTGTTTATCTCTGCTCTTATGTGTTGAACTCTGATTTCTAAGTAACTACTTACTTAGAGATCAACCTTTTAATTCTATCATATGAAATAGTAATATTATGTGAACTATTTCCTTGTATTATTGTTTAATCATTCACGTTTTTGGATTACTAATCATCATCATTTTTTGTGCGCTATTTCGTAAATTCTGTTGATTAATAATTCTGGTTAAAGGATCTTTGGACATGATATGTTTGGTAATCATAATATCAACTTATTAAACAACTTCGTTAACTTGTTATTCACTATAATCCATACATATTTAAATCTCAATTCAATTAGTTCTATTGCTCTCGATTGGGTCAGAACTACATCTTCCTAATCGAGATATCTTTAGCCTTTCTGTCCCTTTGTTTGTATAGTTTATATTTATATCAATTAATACATTCCTAGAAGTCCTCTTACCAAAGAGGAAAAATTTAGTTGTGGCTTGGATAAACCCCAGATCAACTTAAGGATCACTTTCTTTCCTAATCAAGAAAAGGGCTGATTTGATGTCTCTTCTCTATTGGTAGGTGAAAGTCATATTTTAAGCTAGTGGAGATAGAGAGAAGGTAACTGGACCTAGTTTAACCAGTCGAAACCACCATTTCAACGAAAAATGAGTTGCTCTAAGTTCCCGACCAAGTGGTCTCCCTTACAATGTTGGAGGCAAAGATTTTCGAGCCTTCAAAATGGTGTAAGGCCCATATCGATGCAGGCAAAGCTTTCGTTGGGGCCCATTGAGGCATTCCTTCTGCAAATGTAACCAAAATTTGTCGCCCAGCTAGAACTTGTGTGGCACCTGATGCTAATCATGACGCTGCTTGTACTTAGCATTGGCTTTGTCCAATATGTCATGGACTTGATGGAAGATGTGCTGAATGCGCTCAATTAAGCTGTTAGCCCTGTCATATTAGGACTGGACATGAGCTAAATCTGCCTAAGTAGCTACAAATGGTATGGCCACATCAATGGGACATAGTGGTTGGAATCCCAACCCCACCTGAAAGGGGATGTGGCTAGTTGAGCTATGGAGAGCTCTATTGTAGCTGTGTTAGACATAGGGGAGGCTTTCATCCCATGTTGTACATACGCAGAATGTGTACGATCATCCTATTGATGACCTCTGTTTGGCCATTAGTTTGGGGGTGGAAAGCTGTGGACTTAGTGAGCTTGGTGTCCAACATCGACCAGAGACTTGACCAAAACGTACTTAGAAACCTGCTATCCTGATATAAGATAATGGATTGTGGAATCCCAAAATTTACCCACACCTGTTCAAAGAAGAGCTTAACATTGGCTTCTGCTATGATGCTCTTCTTGCATGTCACTAGAATGGCCATCTTAGAGAATCTATTGATGACGATGAAAACACAATCGCTTCCATGCTTAGTAGAAGGAAGGCTCGACATGTAATCCATGGATATGGATTCCCAAGGTCCACTAGGAGTAGGCAGAGGAGTATATTGGCCTTTCTTCTTGATGGTAAGTTTGGAAATGGCGCAGGTAGTGTAGGATCAGATGTAATTCCTAAGATCCTGCCGAAGGTTCGGCCAATAAAAATACTTCTACAATACTGCCACTGTTTTCTCTACCCAAAAATTTCCAATGACCTAATTGTAGTGCGCCTCCCAAATAATCTTGGCATGCTCGCTTGAAGGAACACAAATGTGTCCCAAGTGGCATAACAATGCATCACAGAGGTGAAAATTTGGAACTTTCTTACGTTCCAAGAGTCTATGGTATGTTCTGCCAATTTTTGGATCGCTCTTGTAAAGATGTAGCCACACCTCAGTCTCATGCCCACAAGAGTTGAGCATACTGGTCATTGCCATGATAGGTGGTCAGCCGAGGCAGTCTACAACATTGTTGGTGTTACCCTTCTTACACTTAATTTTCAAATGGAATTGTTGTAGGTATGTGGACCATTTCTGATGGCGATCATTGTGCAACTTCCCTTATGTTTGTATGCACTGCAGGGGTCAGTTCTCTGTGTGGATGACATTTCCTTCCCTAAAATGTAATGATTCCATTGTTGGTAAACCTACACAATGGAATACATTTCTTTGTCATAGGTGGGATCCTTTTGAACTATGTTAGAAAGTGTCACATTGTGATATGCCATTGGATGCCCCTACTGAGTAAGAACTGCACCAATAACATAGTCAGAGGCATCTGTCTCGCTCTCAAATGGTTGCTGCAAGTCTGGTAATGTCAACACTGGTGCAGAGAAGAGGCGACACTTCAAATAAAAAAACACCTTCTGTTGGGATTCAGACCAAAAGAACTTTGATTTTGCTTCACCCTTGGTGACTTGAATTAAAGGAAAAGTGATACGAGAGAACCCCAACACGAACTTGCGATAGAAATTGGCAAGACCCAAAAATATGTGGAGTTCTGTTAGAGTGGTTGGGGTTGGCCAATCCTGAATGACTTGTATCTTGTCTAGGTCTACATGCACACCCTGCTCATCAATTATGTACCCTAGATATTGAACCCGGGTCATGCCAAAAGTGCATTTCTCCAAATTGGTACACAACTTGTGTTATCGCAGGGTTTAAAGGACCTGTTGAATATGGTGGAGGTGCTCTTCCCAACTCTGGCTAAAGATTAAGATATCATCTAAATACACCACCACAAATGCATTGGTGAAGGGTCACAACATTTCTTCCAGCAATCTCATGAAGGTTGAATGGGCATTCGTCAACTTGAAAGGCATGGTCAACTATTCGAAGAGGCCCTCCTTGGATTTGAAGGCAATTGTCCACACATTAGAGGCTTAGATAGGCACTTGGTGGTAACCGAACTTCAATTCAATCTTGTTAAAATATTTGGTCCACTTGAGCTGGTCCAGAAGGTCATAAATCCGTGGGATTGGGTACCTATTCCAGACAGTGATCTTGTTCAACTCTTGATAGTCAATACAGAGTCTCCAAGTCCCATCCTTCTTCTGTACCAATTCAATCGGGCTCCCATAGGGTGATGAGCTTGGTTTGATGTGACCTTCCTGCAACAACTCCTAAATTTGTCTCTTGATCTCATTGTTCTCCAAAAAAAAGTGTCGATAGATCTGTCCATTTGGTAGCAGCGCGCCTGGGGTCAGATCGATGGATTGCTTGACCTAGCAATAAAGAGGTGCCCCTGTAGGTGAGGCAAAAATGTTCCTCTACTCCTGCATGACCTTGTACATCTGTTGCTACTGTGCAGAGGATCCCTGTCTAGAAGTTGTGACTACAACCTTCTTCTTGCCCAAAGGGCGAATCATAAAAAAAACAAATTTCCTGGTCTGGTAAATGATCTTACTGCATTAATTTACAATGATCAAAGAGATGGTGGTAGGCGAGGCTACCTCCTGTATCATGTACAACTTATCGGCCAAATTAATAATCACAGAGTGAGGTCTAGACTCATATAGAACATGTCGCTTCCACAAGTATGGTTTCCCTAATAATACATCACAAACTTCAAGAGGAGAAACATCACACAATACCTCATTCGTGAAGGGCTTGATGCTGTAGGGAAAGCGACACTACTAGATGACACATAGATCTCATACTTGGTGAAGTCACTGATAATGTATGACTATAGATGTGCTATAGTCAGTAGGCCCAGCTGCTTCATGACCTCTGCTAAAATGAGGTTATTTTGGCTCATAATATCGACAATGAACTGCAGCAGAGAACCCTTCATGCACTAATGTGAGTGGAAGAGGCGTTCCCCCTCCTATGGATATTCAGGGTCATTCTTCTAGATCTTAGTGGTGTCCATGGTGGAACTGGGCTCTGCATCAATGATTTGCTTCCATTTTTTATTCACCTTGTCGGGTTTCGACTAAAAGTCAGAACATGCATCTGATTCGGAAGCCTTTAGCTCGGCCACTAGTGACTGCTTGACCCGACACTTGTGTTGTGAATGGAGCTCTTGGAACTCGCACCATTTTCCATGTCCTTCTTTATCTTTGTGGTGTTTTTATTTTCTTGTGGCTCCAATGGGTTCTCTTGGGTGGCCCCGCCTTGAATTTGTCCTTTACTATGTGGTTTGGTTGGGCATTTTCCTTGCTTCGGATTCACAGATCCAAATTCTCACTTATTCTGTTTATAATTCTACTTAATCTTGACAGCATATTGGTACACTGTGCCGAGCGAGGAGATGTCTAGGAATTCCATCTCATCCTAGATGTACTTGTTAGACAACCGCGGTACTCGAGTACCAATTTCTGCTCAGAATCCTTGATACCCAAGTTCGTGCAAAGGGTATGGAAAACATTTGTAAAATCCAACACATTTTGGTCCCTTCCCTGCTGTAGCATGGTCCACTTTATGTATTTATCTTCATAGCTCCTAAGAGGATAATATTGTTCCTTGATGGCGTCTCGAAAATAATTCTAAGTGTGTGTTGCTGAAAAAAATGAGGATTCTCTCTCGTCCTTTTGTTCATAACAGGTTTCCCACTAGTCCTGATTGGGAAAGTCATGAAATGAAAAATATCCATCCAACAAATTTAACCATTTATCTACGGCGTTTGCATCTATTTGGACCTCAAATATAGGAATATCAAAGTTAACTTGTAGCTTAAAAGGAGTGGCGCCTCCAGAGTGGCTGTTGGATGAAGATGCGTTGCCTGTGGGTAGCCATCAAAGGATCTTGGTAAAGTTATCCATCATTGCGTTCCTCTATCGCTTGAGGGATTCCTTGAACAGTATTTTGAAAGGATATCCTACCCCCTTGTCTTTATTTTCTTTTGCCATGGGAGACCATCAGGTTTTGCTAGGCTAGTCTTGCAAAGGTTCACCCGTATCGATCCCTAACTCCTTATACCCTAACCTTGTTGGGGGCATGCAAAGAAAAACAAAGAAAGAGCAGACCGCTCTAATACCAATTATCCAAACTTATGCAGGAATGATACAAAATACATAAATACCCATATACATAGAGATGTAGCAGAAATAAAACTTCATTTCATTAATATCAAAGAACTGAAATATGCTTACATACATAAATAAAAATAGACTAGCTTGGGCAATGGTAGCTTATATATGACAAGAGATGTGGTAGCTACATTCCTCTGAACTCTATTATAATGAGGCTCAAAGGCCTATTTATTATTGAGAAACAATGGAAAGCCCTAAACATCCAAAAACCTAACCCTAGGAGATGAAGCGCTGAAACTGTGAGCCCCGTCTGGGGAAATCAGTACATCAACTTGTTGGGGTCATAACTTTGGCATACGATCTCCATTTAACCATCATAACACCTCGTTTTGAATATCTCAAAGAGGAGGCCGAAGGAAAACTAAGAGAGAACTTTGGGACCTTTTTAGACTCTCCGTTTTCCCTAAAAACATATTTTAGTCCCTCAAAACAACTCCAGAAGTTTAGGACTTGAAAAACTTCTAAAAATAGTAAGTTGTGCTACAATTAAGGAAAATTAAAAGAAAAAATGGTGGGTGTCCAAGTGGAATAGGCGAGTGGCTACAAATATCAACCTAGATCAGTCCTTCTCCCTTAGGAAGCAATGGTCCCCATTGCGTTGAGTGCCTCCATGAGATGGGGAAACTTATGTTGAACTTGGTCGCGGGTGAGCCACTTGCCTTGGTGCAAGAGTTGGAAAACTTTGACAACCTGATACAGTTGGATATTCTATTGGCAAGTGTTCTTGATATGTGTGTCCATGATCTGATTAGTGGTGGCCTGTTCCATGCAGTCAGGGTTTAACTCTGTTGGTGTGAGTTGTTCTGCAATGTATGATGTGTCCAATAATGGTGGAAAGTATGGTTGAAGGTTGTCCACATTGAACACTGGGTTCAGGCCAAGGAATGGTATAATGTCGAGCTCGGAAGAATTGTCCCATATAGCCTTAGTGATGGTGTAAGGCCCATATTGGAGCAGGCAAAGCTTACGGTGGGGCCCAACGAGGCACTCTTGCAAATGTAACCAAACTTTGTCACCCACTTGGAACTTGTGTGGCACTCGATGCTGATCATGATGCTACTTGTACTTAGCATTGGCTCTATCCAATATGTAATGGACTTGCTGGTGGATTTACTGAATGCACTCAATGAACCTGTTAGCCCTGTCAGCTTCAGATTGGACATGAGCCAAATTTGCCTAAGTATATGCAAATGGTATGGCCACATCAATGGGACATAGTGGTTGGAATTCCAACTCCATCTGAAAGGGGTTGTGGCCAGTTGAGCTATGGAGAGATCTTTTGTAACTATGTGGGACATAGGGGAGGTTTTCATCCCATGTGCACGGATTCTTTGAATTGTACATACGCAGAATGTGTATGATCATCCTGTTGACAACCTCTGTTTCACCATTAGTTTGGGGTTGGAAAACCATGGAATTAGTGAGCTTGGTATCCTACATCGACCAAATATTTGACCAAAATGTACTTAGGAACCTGCTATCCCGATCTGAGATAATGGATTATGAGATCCAAAAATGCAACCACACTCATTCAAAGAAGAGCTTAGTAGTGGCTGTGATACTCTTCTTGCAGGACGCCAAAATGGCCATCTTATAGAACATGTTGATAACCACAAAAATGCAATCATTGCCATGCTTAGTAGAAGGAAGGCCCGACATGTAATCCCTGGGATGGATTCCCAAGGTCGAATAGGAGTAGGCAGAGGAGTATATAGGAATTTCTTCTTGATGGTCGGTTTGGAAATGGCGAAGGCAGTGCAGAATCTATTGTAATTCCCAACATTCTATCGATGGTTCGACCAATAAAAATACTTATGTAGGACTGACACTATTTTCTCTACCTCGAAATGTACAACGACCCTACTATAGTGCACCTCCCAAATAATCTTGGCACACTCACTTGAAGGAACACAAATGTGTCCTAGGTGGCATAACAATGCATCTTGGAGGTGAAAATTTGGAACTTTCTTACCTTCTAGGAGTGTCTGGTATGTGCTGTCAAATTCTGGGTCACTCTTGTAAAGATGTAGCCACCCTGCAGTCTCGTGCCCACAAGAGTTTAACATAGTGGTCAGTGCCATGATCGGTGATAGGCTGAGGTAGTCTATGTAGAAAATCTGTGATAGGTTAACCTGATAATGAAATATAAATCAAAGCAGAATACTATAAACTACTACTATCAATTTGTGGAAGCTTAAAGATCGAGCTGAACAATATAACCAGAAGAAGAAGAATCAATGGCACAATACACATGAAAATACTTTGGGGAAAGTCTTAGATAAAAACCCCACACTATTGTATTATCATACATGGTGGAAATACATAGGAATTATACAAAGCCTTGGCTCTCACAGCTAGCCAGCTTTCAGTACAATCCTCACAAATGCTCACAGGCAATCTTGGCTTCTCTCGAGCCTTCCTCTTTGCCCTCCAAGCTCCTATTTCCTTGCATTGTTCCTTGTAGATGACTAGCCTATTACCAAGTGGAAAAACAAGCCTTCAAAACTACATGATCCTCAAGGATGAATCCTTGACTACATGCATGAGTTTTCTCCATGAAAAAAAACATGCAACTGATAGTACACTGCCCTTGAACATTAATCTCAATGGGTCTTTCTCAGAATAGACATGCATGAGTTTTTGATGAGGGAATCTTCAGTTAAATGGAGTAGCACTAGTTGAGTGCATCAATGCATCAACTGACTGTTAACTCACCATTAGTTCCTCAAACAGTTTGGAACTAATTTAACTGGACTTAAATCAGTAGACTGAGTTATCTAATTACAACTCAAATATAACCCAATCTTATCTCCTTAATTTAAGGGATAACTCTTGCTGTAGAAATTTCATGAATAACATGACACTTATTCACAGAGATTATCCAAATTATACACTAATTGCTAAATACATGCATAATACATAACCTCCTCTACGTTGATCATCAATTTAGCAGTATTCAGAAACATACACATGCACACATTGAAGCATCAATCATACATATCAACACAGTATGTACACGGGGAAATCATAAAGCTGAAAACCCCACAAATATCTGTATATTATATTGATTGAGATCATGTAACAATACACAATACAATACTAGCTCCACCTGTTACACAAAATATAACACAGATCTGAATCAATCACTGGCTCAAATCACCTCTGCTGCTTGCCTACCTCCACTGCACAATCCTGCATAGAGAATACAACGAGCATGAATCTCCAAACTCGTATTTCCCTTGTGTGACACTACGCAATCCTCATTGGCAACTCAATCCCACTGATTGTGCAAATCACATGCACAAATATAGTCACAACTGACAACTGTCTTGCCCTTTCACTCACTTCGAAGACTTGTCTCCATTGAACTGTCCATGCACTGAGTTAACTGATGTATTCTTCAGTTGCTTTATGAGTTAATAATTAGAAAATTAATTAATAAATAATTCACATCACTCAACATTAGTCTATTTGCTAGTTAGACTAACTACAACTAGTTCAACTAAGTCAAACTGAACACAACTCCATCAACTCCCAATCCAACTCCACAGAACTCAATCATTGAAGTCCTAATTGAAGTCCTTCATGCAATAGCTCAAGTTAACCCATAGGAACCACATATTTCCTTCTGGCAGCTGCATGTGCCACATCCGTAGCTCGAACTGAAGTTCTCCAAGAGAATAAGATAATGTTTATAGCCCAAATATTATTAAGAGCTAATAATATTCGACTGTTCTATTTTTAGCCTGGCAATCTAAAAATAGACTCTGCCCATATGTCTCAAAATGGAGGTCCATCTATTTTTACCAACTTGACCAATCATCCACAAATAGCATCCTACAACTCATAGACCATGATCCATATGTCTAAAAATAGACATAGTCTAAAAATAGACTTGCGCCAAAAATAGCCCGCGGGCCCAGTTAGTGAAGGTGACTTCTTTCCACTAAGCTCCATCATCTTGTTGCAATCTCAACACTTGCATGAATTCATAAAGACTTCTAACTTGAATTTCTCCAACTAATTAATTTAAAATAAACTAATTAATTATTTCCAAGTAGCTGTTAAGATTAAATTCGATTTTAATTCACAATTTAATTCAATGACAAATTAAATTGGAATATTCTTGTTGCCATATTTCAACACTCCCTCTCAACAAGAAAGGGATTATTTTCCACCCCGATCTTGTCCCTATGAAACTCGAATTTACACTTTGACAATGCCTTTATCAAAATGTCAGCATCTTGTTCCTTCGTCGAAATATACTGCAACAACATGATCCTCCTTACTACACAGTCTTTGATATGATGACACTGGATGTCGATGTGCTTGGACCTATCATGAAAAACTGGATTCTCAGAGAGTTTGATACAACTATGATTATCACAATAGATCACGGTTGGATACATCCTCTGATCAAACAAACCAACTAGGATTTTCCGCATCGAGATGGCCTCACATGCTGCCTAAATTGCAGCCATGTATTATGCCTCTGCTGAGCTAAGTGCAACTGACCTCTGTTTCCTATTGTACCAAGAAACTACTGCTGACCCAAGGTTGAAAATCCCTCCTGATGTGCTCTTCCGATCTGATGGACTCCCTGCCCAATTTGCATCAGTGAAGCCCTGTAGCTTCACTCCCTCTGTCTGTCTGTACCATAATCCATATTGAGATGTGCATCTGAGGTATCTCAATACATTCTTTGCCACCTTCCAAAGCATCTTGGTAGGTTGAACCATCGCTTGACTCAGCTGGTTCACCACATAACACAAATATGGTTGTGTGTTCATTAAGTACATCAGTGAACCCATAAGCTGCTTGTACACAGTAGCCTCTACCACTTATCTTGAAGTAGCAACCTCCTTCCTCCAGTTACCTGCTAGATGAGTCTGCATGGGCTTGCACTTCCCCATGTGGAATTTCCTGAGTATCTCGTTGGCATACTTGCCCCGAGACACAAACAACTTCCCATCCTTCTGCCACACTTCCATGCTAAGGAAGTAATGCATGAGACCCATGTCTTTCATCTCGAATTCTCTTGCAAGGTCCTCCTTGCAAGACATGATCAACTGATCATCACCAGTCAATATGAGATCATAAACATAAAGTACGATGATCAACAAATTACCTTTCACCACGATGTGGTACAGGTTCGCATCCGATTCACTCTTTGTGAAGCCCAACCCGGTGAAGTAGTTGTCTATCCTGGTGTACCAAGCACAAGGTGCTTGCTTCAACCTGTACAACGCTCTCTTGAGTCAACACACATGCAACTCACGATCGAAGGTGTCAAAACCTTCCGGCTACTCTATGTACACCTCTTCCTCAATCTGGCCATTGAGGAATGCAGTCTTCACATCCATCTGATGGATCTTCCAACCCATCTATGCTGATAGTGCCAACATAGATCTGATAGATGAGTAGCTTGCAATAGGAGAAAAATTCTCATCATAGTCAATCCCCTCGACCTGTGAAAAGCCACGGGAAACAAATCTTGTCTTATGCTTCTCCACACTACCATCAACAACTTGCTTTACCTTGTAAAGCTAACGGGAACTCACAACTAACTTGTTTTCCATCTCGGAACCACGTCCCAAACACTGTTACAAACTATGGAGTCATACTCCTCCACCATAGCAACAACCCAAATTGGTTGTTGCACTGCTTCCTCAAATGAAGATGGCTCAGTCTCAACAAATTCCCTAGCAAGGGCCATGTATCCAGTGTACCTCTCAGGTGACCTCCTCTGTCTGCACTGAGAAGATGGTGCTCCCACATTTTCTCTCGCATCCTCCAACAATCTATTAGCTTCTCTTGTGTGATTCCATCCATCTCTAGAAGACTCTGTTTGAGTGGATGTCT
>APFE030148539.1:242824-253071 GCA_000404065.3 Pinus taeda
CCATGCTCAGCCAAAGAGGATTTGGCCAAAATTTGGAGTGGATCGGGCGTTTTCCTTCGTTTTTGTGTTTTGGCCAACCGTCCTTGGAGCACTTTCGTTCTCGCCAATATTTTTGACATTTCTCTCAAACCATGACACCTGTGTAAAAAGTGAATGAGGTTTTTCTTCCTTGGCATGTGGTGGACAAAAACCTCTCTCCGTTTTCCAAAATTCATCTTTAACTGCTCTGAAACATCATTTGAGTGAAACTTCCCGATGTGTGAAACAAGGAATTTTGTCGAAATGAAGCGAAATGAAGGGGATAGGGGGCTTCTAAATTCTTGGGGGAATTTTTGGGAGTGGGGAGGGATGTTAGGAAGCAGGGGAAAGTGGAATCTCAGAGATTGAGTGAGGGGAAAGGGTCCAAAAGGGAAAAACACAGGCCCAACCTAGAAAAATGCCAGGTTGTAGCTAGAAACTAGGGTTTGTGCAAAAATGAGGAATTTGGCGGATCTAAGGGATGGGAAGTGTTTGATAAGGTACATGAAGGATAGGGGAAGGTGTATGAACATCAGGAAACAAGTTTTGCCGATGATTTGACCATTCGAGAGAAAATGGCTTCAAAACCCTAGGAGAGGGAAATGACCTTGCCTGGGCGCAACTGAAGCATGAACAAGACATAAAATGACTCATTAGACACTGACATGATAATGACAACCCTATGAATGATGATAGACTCAGCTAAATGATGACATAGACCGCCATTTGGACAACTTTAGAAGGAGTGAAAGCAAACCCTAGACCTAATGCCTAGTGACCAAATTTTGCTTGAAAACTCTTTGAAATGACAAAATTTGACCTTGACACTTCAAAATAACTTTGTAAGAGCATGTTTGATCACTGGAGGAAGGCTGGAAAGACTGACACTAGCAGGTGCGACCGAAAATAGTGAGCTTGTGATTTCATCCTTATGCTCGCAGTAGGTTTCCCACCAGTCCTTGACGTGGGGGGCTGCTTTGAGAAGAGCGAAAATAATCTTTTCCCGACTGGAAAAATCATGAACAAAAAAATAACCCTCTAGCAGATTTAACCATTTATCGACGACATCTGCATCTATCTAACCCTCGAATATGGGGATTTCAAAATTAACTTGTCCTTAAACGGCGTGGTGTTTCTAGAGTAGCTGTTGGAAGTCGATGCATTGCCCTTAGGTAGCCGCTGAAGGATCTAGGCAAATTTGTCCATCATCGCGTTCCTTTGTCGCTCAAGGGCTTCTTCGAGAAAGATTTTGATAGGATCTCCTGCCCCCTCATCTTTATTTTCATCCGCCATGGGAGGCCGTCGGGATTTGCGAGGCTGGTCTTGCAAAGGTTCGACCAGTTCAAGCCCTAACTCCTTATATCTCGACCTCATTGAGGACATGTAAAGAAAAACAGGGAAAAAAGCAGACCGCTCTGATACCACTGATCCAGATTTAAACAGAATGCAACAAATTACACAGATAACCATATACACAAAGATGCAACGGAAATAATACTTCATTTCATTAATGTAAAATACAGAAATATGCTTACAAACAGAAATGGAAATAAATCAGCTAGGGCGATGGTAGCTTCTCTCTGAGAAGAGATGTGGCAGCTACATGCCTCTGAACTGTGTTACAATGAGGCTCGAAGGCCTAATTATTGTTGAGAAACAATGGAAAACCCTATACATCCAAAAACCTAACCCTAGAAGATGAAACACCAAACTGTGGGCCCTGTTTGGGTAAATTGGTACATCAACTTCCGAGGGTTGTAACTCTGGAATACATTCTCCGTTTGACGGGCACAATATGTCGTTAGAAAGATCTATCCGGGAACTACAACTTTGGGAAGAGAAAAATTGGTCCATGGATGCATGTTTCTCCCAGTTTTCCCAAAAGAACATCATTTAGGGCCTCAAAACGGCTCCAGAAGTTCAGGACCCGAAAAACTACTAAATCTAGTAAACTGTGCTACAATTAAGGAAACTGAAAAGATGAAAGAAACAATGGTGTGGGTCCAAGTGGACTTGGTAGGTGGCCACCAATATCCACCTGGATCAATCATCAATCCATGGGATTTGGTACCTATTCTGGACATTGATCTTGTTCAGCGCCTAATATTCAATACAGAGTCTCCAGGTCCCGTCCTTATTCTATAATAATATAATCGGGCTTCCACAGGGTGATGAACATGACCTGATGTGCCCTTTCTGTAACAACTCCTGAATCTACCTCTTGATCTCATCATTCTTTAGAATAGAGCATCGATCAATCGGTCCATTGGGTAGCGGCGTGCCTGGGCTCAGATTGATGGAATGCTTGACCTGATTGTGCAGAGGAACCTCTGTAGGTGAGGCAAAAAAGTCCCTATACTTCTCCATGACCTTTTCCAGTTGCTCCTATTTTGTAGAGGAGCCTTGTATGGAAGTTGTGGCCACAACCTTATTCTTTCCCCAAGGGTGAATCATAAGGAAAAAAATTTCCTAGTCTGGGAAATGATCTTACTGCATTACTTTGCAGTGATCAAAGAGATGGCGATACACGGGGCTACTTCCGTATCCTGTACAACTTATCGCCCTAAGTAATAATCACAGAGCAAGGTCTAGACTAATAGAGAACATGCCGCTTCTATAAGTATGGTTGCCCTAATAATAGATCACAAACTTGAAGAGGGGTAACATCACACTATACCTAAATTGAGAAGGGCTTGTTGCTATAGGGAATGTGGCACTGCTAGCTGATGCGAAGATCTCGTCCTTGGTGAAGCAACTCGATGGTGTACAAATGCAGATGTGATGTAGTTGGTAGGCCCAGTCGCTTCATGACCTCTACTGAAATGAGGTTCTTTTGGCTCTCACTATCGACAATGAACTGTAGCAGAGAACCCTTCACCCACATTTGTTAGTGGAAGAGGCATTCCCACTCCTTTGGATTTTTATGCTCATTCTTCTGGATCATAGTGGTGGCCACAATGACACTGGTCTCCACGTCAATGATCTTCTTCCCTTTGTCATCCCCCTTGTTCGGTTTTGACCCATAGTTAGAACATGCATTTGATTTGGAAGCCTTCTTCTCGACCACTAGAAACTGCTTGGCTTGACACTGACTTGTGTTGTGAGTGGAGCTCTTATGGAACTAGCACCATTTTCCCATGTCCATCTTTGTCTTCGTGGTATTTTTATTTGCTTGCAGCTTCGGAGGGTTGTCCTAGGTCACCCCGCCTTGGCTTTTTCCTTTGCTCTATGGTTTGGGGGTGCCTTTTTGTTGCTTCATATTCATAGGTCCAAAGTATCACTTCTTCTGTTTAAAGTTCTGAATAATCTTAACAACGCATCAATACATTGTGTCAAGTGAAGATATGTCTAGGAATTCCATCTCATCCTGGATGTACTTGTGTAGAAAGCCACAGAACTTGAGTACCAAATTCCGCTCATAGTCCTTGATACCCAACTTCGTGCAAAGGGTATGGAAATCATTTTTAAACTCCAACACATCTTGGTCCCTTCCCTATAGTAGCATGGTCCACTTTATGTATTTATCTTCATAGCTCCTGATAGGGTAATATTGTTCCTTGATGGTGTCTCGAAAAGAATTCCAAGTGGGTGTGGCTGAAAACAATGAGGATTACCTCTTTTCATTTTGTTCATAATAGGTTTCCCACCAGTCCTTGATGTGTGGGGTGGCTTCGAGAAGTGCACAAGTAATCTTTTCCCCATTCAAGAAGTCATGAACTAAAAAATAAACTAGCCCGGGTGATGGTAGCTTATCTCTGAGAAGATATGTGGCGGCTACATGCCTCTGAACTTTGTTACAATGAGGCTGAAAGGCCAATTTATTATTAAGAAACAATGGAAAATCCTAAACATCCAAAAACCTAACCCTTGGAGATGAAGCGCCAAAATTGTGGGCCCTATTTGGGTAAATTGGTATATCGACTTCCCGGGGTCGTAACTTAGGCATACAATTTCCATTTGGCTATCATAATACCTTGTTTCAAATATCTAAAAGAGGAGGCCAAGAACAAAGTTGTGATTTCGGCTAGAATGTTTTTGATCTCTCCGTTTTCCCTAAAAACGTCATTTAGTCCCTAAAAAAGGCTCCGGAAGTTTAGGACTCGAAAAACTGCCAAAAATAGTAAGTTGCGCTACAATTAAGAAAACTGAAAAGAAACAACGATGGGTGTCCAAGTGGAATAAGCGGGTGGCCACCAATATCCACCTAATCATTCCTACCCCCTTAGGAAGCAATGGTCCCCATTGAGTTGAGTGCCTCCATGAGATGGGGAAATTTCTGTTGAACTTGGTCCCTAGTGAGCAACTTGCCTTGGTGCAAGAGTTGGCTAGCTTTGAAAACCCGATATAGTTGGATCTTCTGTTGGCAAGTGTTTTTGATTTGCTTGTCCATGATCTGATCAGTTGTGGATTGTTCCATGCAGTCAAGGTTTAAGTCCGTTGGTGTGAGCTGTTCTGCAATATCTGATGTGTCCAGTAATGGTGGAAAGTATGGTCGAAGGCTTTCCACATTGAACACTGGGTGTAGGCTAAGGAATGGTGGAATGTTGAGATTGAAAGTATTGTCCCCTACAACCTTAGTGATGGTTTAAGGCCCATATCAGAGCAGGCGAATCTTGTAGTGGGGCTCAGCGAGGCACTCCTCCTACAAAATTAACCAAACTTTGTTGCCCACCTAGAACTTATGTGGCACTCGATTCTGATCATGACACTACTTGTAATTAACATTGGATCTATCCAATATGTCATGGAATTGCTGACGGATGTACTGAATGCACTCAATGAAGCTATTAGCCTTGTCAACTGCATAATAGACATGATATGAATGTGCATGAGTATTTGCAAATGGTATGTCCACATCAATGGGACATAGTGAATAGAATCCCAACCCCACCTAGAAGGGGTTTTGTCCAGTTGACCTATAGAGAGATCTATTGTAACTGTGTTGGACATAGGGGAGGTTTTCATCCCATGTGCGTGAATGCTTTGAGTTGTACATACAAAAAATGTGTATGATCATTTTGTTGATGACCTTTGTTTGGTGATCACTTTGGGGGTGGAAAGCCTTGGACTTAGTAAGCAAGGTATCCAACATCGACCAGAGAGTTGACCAAAATGTACTAAGGAATCTATTGTCATGACCTGAGATAATGGATTGTGGGATCCTAGAATGTACCCACACTCGTTCAAAGATGAGCTTAGTAGTGGCTTCTGCTGATACTCTTCTTGCAGGCCACATAATGGCCATCTTAGAGAATCTGTAGACAACCATGAAATGCATTCGTTGCCATGCTTAGTAGAAGGAAGGCCCAACATGTAATACATGGAGATTGATTCCGAAGGTCACCTAGGAGTAGGCAGAGGAGTATATAGGTCTTTCTTCTTGATGGTCAGTTTGGCAATGGCATAGGCAGTGCAGGATCTGATGTACTTCACAACATCTTGTCAAAGGTTTGGCCAATAAAAATACTTTTGTAGCACTACCACTGTTTTCTCTACCCCGAAATGTCTAGCAACCCATCTGTAGTGTGCCTCCTAAATCAGCTTGGCACAGTTGCTTGAATGAACCAGATGTGTCCCAGGTGGCATAACAATACATCTTGGAGGTGAAAATTTGGAGCTTTCTTACCTTCGAGGAGTGTCTAGTATGTGCTGTCCAATTCTGGATCGCTCATGTAAAGATGTGGCCACCCCATAGTCTCATGCCCACAAGAGTCGAGCACAATGGTCAACACCATGACCAATGGTCGGTTGAGGCAGTCTGCAACACTGTTGGTGCTGCCCTTCTTGTAATTAACATTGAAAGGGAACTGTTGCATGTATGTGTACCATTTCTGATGGTGATCATTTTGCAACTTCCCTTATATCTGTATGAATTGTAGGGGTCGGTGGTTTGTGTGGATGACTGTTTCCTTCCATAGAATGTAATGATTCCATTTTCAGTAGGCTTGCACAATGGAATACATCTCTTTGTCATAGGTGGGATACTTTTGGACTGTGTTTGAAAGTGTCTCACTGCGATATGCCATTGGATTCCCTGCCAAGTAAGAACTGATGAGGATCATCAATAGGTAAACTATATGGGTCACAATGCCACTCTCCAGCTTATTAAATTGTCTTTTCTCACATTTATTTACATATTTTATTGTATTTTTCTTAGTGAGAAGATTAAAAGTGAGTTACTATGTTCTATGGCCTAATGTGTGTTAAATGCAATAAACTGGAGTAGTTTTGAGTTGACTTGAGTGCAGGGACTCATAGTAGACAAGAAAGAGATTTTAGGAAGTGGTCTCATCCTTAACTCCTCATATCATTATAAGATTCTCCCACTCTATCTCATCATCTCGGTGTCACCCGCAACCAAGCAAGCCGAGTTTATTGGCTGCCAAGCCAGTGCCAGTCAAGGAAGAGTTATTCTTGAGTTAGGGAGCCTAGTATCCCTATTTTCTACGGGGCTGTTGGTAGCTCTCGTTTTGTATAAATAAGCAAGCTAAGGGGGATCAATAATTTTATACTTAATTATAAGTGTGGAACAAAAACATTAATGGTGGTATTTTTGCGTATTAATTTTGCTTGAATGTTCAAAGTTTATGTTATAGATATGATGAATGGTGTGATTGTTGTGATGCTTCCAAACTATTACATTAGTAATTGGTATCAAATAATTTATGGTGAAAAAGAGCATGGTCATAGGGGGATAATACTTAATCAATGAACGCTGAACAACTAGTATCAATGGTATCAATTAAGCAATTGGTATCATTGGTCTAGAAGGTATTAACAAATGGTATTGAAGTTTTGGTCAGAGTATGGTATTCATATTGTTAGTAGGAGATTTTCATTCCAAGTGTTGCTGAAAGAGTCCTGATTTATATGCTAATGTTCATGTTGAATCAAATTTAATATGGTGCGTTTACTAGCATTAGAATTTTGTCAAGTAAAGTATCTGCTGAGTTGTTCATATAAGCATGCATTGGTGAGAGTTCCTTTACAGGAGGTCTCCCCGATATGAAGTCCCAACTAGACATCACACTGTTTGGAGTGGGAGCCCCATCCGGGAATTTTTCCCAACCACCATTATGTTTATCGTAATTAAAGATTATCCATGGATGGAAACAACAACAAAATGACTATGCACATAAATTTGGGATAAGCAAGTGAGTTAGCTTTATGGAACATTGATTGTAATCCATACAAAGTTCTTTCACAGATGGGAAGGGAGACAATGAGATTTTAGAAGATAAGCAATATTACTATCCTAATAAAGACACACACAAGCATGCAAATAATCATTAATTAACCTACAAAATAATTCATAAGGTAACAATGATAATAAAGGAAAGTAACAACGCACATCCAACAAGATATATACCAAAAGTAATAAAATCATTCATTTTATTTAATATGTATAAATAAAAACATATACCACAAACATTAAAAGAATAATCTTACAACATCCATGATACATGCATGAAAGTTTGTCGGCTCTGAGAGCTTCTGATATTAAGTGAAATTTCCAAGTACACAATTAGAATGATGCCACACTAGCCCAAATAATGGAATATCAAGCCATCACTTTCTCCTCCAAAGAATGATATTCTCTCCTATTCCAAGCTAGATAATCCAAGGCTAGGAATCTAAAAGTCCAAGCCCTTTGCTTGAGTTATGAGGGTTTATTTATAACAAGTGAGATGACCTTTCACCTCCCCTAGTGACTTGTGAGCTCCTCTTAGACCTTTGGTCTACCTAATGACACGTTATATTCCTTATGTGATTCTTGGACTTCTTCTTACACATTTTAAATTTTCTCATTATTTTTAAAATACAAAATTACATATGACAAAAATGTGGCTAGAGCCATGGGACAAAATAATACATCATGTTAACTTAAGGAAATTTAAACTCAACGATTGTAACATGTCACTCAATTGTAAGATATTGATACCAAGCTTTGCATTCTGCTCCTATGTGCTCAATCATTAACTTTAGATCTAGATTATATCAAATTTTACCCTCTAAGGCATTTGGATATATGGTCTTGGAGCCTGTTTGAATGTTGTTCCACAACATGATTAAATTCATATGTATCTTGTTTATATTGTCTACATATTGTAGAATATACTCTTTTTTCACCTCTAACTCATCCTGAGTGGTCACCTATCTAATATTGCTCTAAAAATCTTCTATCTCTTTCATTATTGCATCCTTTCTTTTCAATTTCGTGAATGCATTGATATAAGCTATCTTGTGATTCATCTCCAAGGAATCCAATCCATGGTACAATTGTTAGTGTGAAATTTGTTGGAAGGTGTACCAAAAACATTTCACTTAAGTCACTAGGTGACATGTGACCCTAACAACAATTAGTGGTTGCTTACACTTCAAATATGTAATAAAACTTGAAAAACCTACAACAAAACAATTTATATAATCCAAAATAGTAAACATATCATATATATCCAATGCAATAACCCAAATGGAAAGACTTTAAAATGAATATATCTTTTATTGATAACACCTGGTGAAGGAGATCTACAAAAAGGGTTTGCAAACCCCCCTCCGTGGGATGGGTCCTTGATGTTCTTGATGATTCAGTAATCAATTTTCTCTCTCAATATGTGAAAAACCCAAAACAATGTGGAGAACTCAAATGAAAGCTCAAGCAAAAAGAGACGATAATGGTGACGATGATGATGATCATGGTGAAGAATGAATGGAAAACATTCCTATTTATAATAAAGTATTGAGTTAATCTTGAAAATTAAGAATAATAAAATAATATTGACCAAATCAAGATATAACTGTTAGGAATATTTTATTATATATTTTGGAATAGGAAAATATATTCAAAATGGCTAAATATCGTTATTTAGAAATAATTAACAAATAAAATGATTTATTTATTATTTCGTGAGGATTAAGAATGGCGTGAAAATGAAATAATTATTAAATAGTGATTTAAATAATTATTCCAATAACAGAAATAAGGAATAATAAATAAATAACGATTTATTTAATTTTTTCTAGGGGACATTAGCGGAATTTTGAGGTCTAAAATGGGCCTCCTAAGAAAAATGTACAACCAAAATAATATTTATAAGAACCAACATGATTCAAGATGATGATGTCAACCACGGGGGATGATTCACCATTTTTGGAGTAAAAAAGTAAAAAGTTTAAAAAAGAATAAAAGAATAAAACTATTTTTTCAACTCGTATTTTCAACTTATCTCCCTAAGATTTTACTCAAATTTTGAGTGAGAGTACTCGTTGGATGCAAAATTTGATTCCTCATCCAAGGAGTAATAAAAAAATAATTTAATAAAACTGTTTACTAAATTATTTCCTGTAGTGAAAGTGATTTTACTATGCTAAAAATAATCCTACATTGTGTATTTCGATTCACCTAGTTAGAAATGGCTACATGATCATGTTTTGGTGATAACATATTGCCCCCCAATGTATGAATGTTAGGAGAAAATCATATGACCGAAATACGTTGTAGGTTACACTTCCACGAGACACTAAAGGAGAGAGAGAGAGAGAGAGAGAGAGAGAGAGAGAGAGAGAGAGAACTGAAGTAATGCGATGAAGGACAAAAATGGAGGGGGTGAGACATACTAAACTGATATAATTCTCCTTTTATGTTGGAGTACATGATCTCAAATGAGCCAGGGGAGGCATACCCATACCCCTCGAGATAATTGCGTACAAAGAACAATGGTGAGCCCAATAATGTGGGAATGAGCTACAAAGTACACAATACATGATATGCTAGCATCAATGGGCCAAAACATAATACAATGAATCCCATATACATAATGTGCCTAGAAAGACATAGGCTAGGATTGAATACAACAACATTTGATTACATGAGACATAATTCCCCTCAAGCTGACATGGTGAGGGGGGAATCACAGCCAAAGAAACCATGCTGAATAAGAAAAGGCTTTGAAGATCTGAATGGATCATCTGAAGGAGACATGCATGTTGTGGGCACTACAAGCGGCTGAAACTGAACCCATCACATCTGCTAAACTACATCTGAGGCTGGATTGACATTTGCAAACATCTGACCATGTGGGGGGCTACCTGAAAGGCCACCCTCTCATGAGGTCTGAAACATCTCACACACACCAGGGAATAACTGGGACAATCATCTAGATCACCAAACCATCAAGTGTATGATTCTCAATCATGCACTAAGGAGATGGTGTCGAGCACGTGAGAAA